>WURT03097459.1:0-30845 GCA_009936505.3 Holothuria glaberrima
GAAGAAGAAGAAGAAGAAGAAGAAGAAGAAGAAGAAGAAGAAGAAGAAGGAGAAGGAGAAGGAGAAGGAGAAGGAGACGGAGACGGAGACGGAGACGGAGACGGAGACGGAGAAGGAGAAGGAGAAGGAGAACATTGTAAAATATTGTAAGACGGTGTTAAACTTTGAAAACATTGTAACTATGATAACCTCACAGAAAGTCTTATGAATCTCATACTACGCATGTTAGTGTTAGTACTCCATACTGAATGCATAAGCACTATTGTCTTTGGTGAAGGTAAAGTTCATTAGCGATTTGCTAGTGGTGAAGCAGTGAAAACCTGGTACTAATTGTACCAGAAAAAGCAAAACATGTTTTAATCATACACTTTGCCCCATTTTAAGTTATATAATCTGTATCGCCCATGGCCTGGTCATAGGTTATTTGTGGTCACCAGAAGTCAGTCTGTGAAAACCAAACAAGATGTGTCAAGGAATCATGTGTGTGTCTTATACCAGGCTTGTACAATGCCCAAAAATTTAATTGAGCAAAAAAAAATGATTTGTGACCATTTTAACACAATAGCAATGTTATAATTTTGCCCATGGTTTTTCAACATTTGATACCTTATTTTAGCCGAATAGGCTCACAATGAATGGTGTTAACTTGTTATAATAACAGTACTAAAAGTATATCCATGTGGCAAGGAATCACTAAACCTTTTGGCTTTCTGTTTAAAGTGTACCTAAAGTGTACAATTACAGGAATGTATATGTCAGAGGTTGGAAAATAAATCCTTTTTATCTAATTCCCATCTTCATGTCTTCTCACATTGCTGTGATTTAAAATGTTGAAAGATATTCACAAAATTTGATATATTCAATTGCGCAATAATCTGTGATGCATGTCCTTCTTGTGCAACTCACGTTATCTGCTTTTGTTTCCTTTTCAAATCAAAATGTTGATATAACCTTGGAGAGTTTACTGTTTTCTTTCATAGCATGCTGTATGGAGAGGGCGTGTATATTCAAGTCACCCCATAACAGTTAAACAGTGATCACAGTTCGGGACAAGGTGAAATGGCTTTCGATAAAACAAAGAAAAACAAAAAAGTAATTTGAGTAGTACAAGAGTGACATCACAAACTGTTGTGCAATCTACCATTTAAATTGAGTAAATAAGCTTCAACATTTTATATCTCATCTCAGGAATATCCTGTGAAGATGGGAGTTGGACCATGTGAATTCATTTTGCAAGCGTTGTGACATATATTTTTGAAATTTTTGACTTTAGGTACACTTTAAACAATTTTCATAGCAGACGAATAATATTCTACGCTTATAGATAAAGTTCGTTTTTAATCGGCATTGAATTTTATAAGTTATTCTAGAGTGCTTATTTTCAGGTGAACGAATTGAACCCCTCTGAATGTAAATGACTATGCTCACATATTTGGAACACTGAATGGTCAAATGGAAAGATCTGGATGAGACTGAGAACAATATTACCAACATATTTTCACAATTGTTTTGAGGACAAAAGAAATGTGACTCATTCCACAAAGTCAGACAGTCAAGTGATTGTAAGTACTTTCTTTTTCTGATTTCTTGAATTTTTCTACTTTAAAAGGAAAAAATAATAAAGTTTATTCTGAGTTTTCTATATCCCTACTTACCGTTATAGTCTTCCTGAACACAGCATTAGTCTTCATCAATTGTCTCCCCATCCCCCACCACTGAGTCCCCATCCCAGAAAACACGAACACGAGTCTCTGACTTTGACCAGATGGCATTGACTGGATACGTCCTTCGGCTGACACAGTTTTGACCTCCGCGGGAGAAGTTTGTCTATCCCTTAGGACTTTGACTGATTGCTGCATCGAGAAGGAACAAATAGCTAGCCGGTAGTGGTGATGGGTAGCTCTAGTCGCTGCTGTGCGGACAATATCTGAAAAATCATACCCGTCATCCGAGGTGTCACTGAGAAACTTAATCCAATCTTTGACGAGCTGATTAAGAGCTTCTTTAGATGCAGCAGACAGTAGCAATAACGTGGGCAAATGACTTTTGCTTTGATTGGAACCCCTAATGACAACCGGTGCAGCTTCTAAAACCAGGTGAGCATTAGCACCCCCAAACCCAAAGCTGCTGCAGCCCGCTATATGCCTTGAACCCTTTGGCCAGCTCATAAGGTGTTTGGGAAAAATGATTTGAAATTTGTCCCAACTGACATTTTTATTTCTACTTTGAAAGTTAACTAGTTTGGGTATTTGCTTTTTTTGTAATACTAGAGCGGTTTTTATAACACCAGCAACTCCTGCTGCGCCCTCAGTATGCCCGAAATTTGATTTCACCGACCCAACTACAAGTGGTGGGTACTTTTTGCCTCTGTTACTTGCCATGACGCTGCCTAACGCGGTCGCTTCTGCGGTGTCACCTGCTTGAGTACCAGTTCCATGTGCTTCCACGTACGGTATCTCTTGTGGGGAGACATTTGCAATTTTATACGTACGCTTCAGGAGCAACATTTGAGACTGAGCACTAGGAGTTGTGATTCCACTGGTTTTACCGTCATTGTTAAGTGCGCCCCCTCTTATCACTGCGTAAATTCTATCTCCGTCCTTAATGGCTTCTGTTAGTGATTTTAACACTAACATCCCTGCTCCATCACCCCGAGCATAGCCATCGGCAGATTTATCAAAACTTTTGCATCTGCCGTCTTGAGATAACATTCCAGCTTGACATAAAGTAATTGACATTGAAGGGAGTAGCAGAAGGTTAACGCCTCCTGCCAGTGCCAGATGGCATTCGCCACTCCGTATTGCTTCACATGCGTGGTGGATTGCATACAGCGATGAAGAGCAAGCCGTATCGTAGGATATGCTTGGACCCTGGAAGTCAAATTGGTAGGATATTCTGTTCGACATCATGTTACTAGAGTTACCTGAGGCAGTATATTGGTTGATGTTATCATCTGGAAACCCTAGCATAAAAGTATATTCTTTTGCCATTACTCCAACAAAGACGCCTGTGTTGGACTGGCGGAGATCAGCTACATTTACTCCATAGTCTGCCAACGATTCCCACACAACTTCCAGTAGAAGACGGAGTTGAGGGTCCATATAATTCGCCTCTTCTGTTGGGTAAAATTATAAAGAATGGCTGTTTAATTTTGCCGTATCCAACCAGTAGATTTTGTACTGTTAGATGTTGAACGGTGTCAAAAATAATTAAGTCCCGACTTGCTTTGTCACAGAAAAAACCGAAAGTATTAAGCGTTCTACGAGAAAATCCTCACTAATTGAAAAAGTTTTTCAGCTCAAATCAAGTTTTAAAATGTTAAAGGGATACTTATTTTAAGTAATCTGGTGGAATTTGTCACATTTTCAACACAAAATGAACTTGAAGCAAGCACATATGACGTCCTAGCCCCACATTAATGAGAAGTCTTTTGATTTTCTGTAAACTTTACACTTAATTTTTTCCTCAACAATACCATGTTATCGGAATGTGATTGCATGAGAGGAGGCATGGGAACATTACAAACCTCACATTCCCCGCGGGGAGGTCCTATCACAATTAACTTCAAGGTCAACACAACAGACTGAAAAATCAAAGGAAACAAAGCATTCGACCTTATCAATGTGAGGAAGTTAATATAACCCCTGCTTGCCTCAAGCTCACTTTGGGTCACAAATGTAGTAACTTCATATGCTGATATCTCGGGTAGTACATGTCCGATTTAAATGGAAATTTCACCAAATTGCGAAGATTTCGTTCCTCTTACGATTCAAAAATTAAATTTTTGATTATTCAATCCCTTCCTTTTAGTAATAGACTTTATCCTTGAAGGCAAGATCTTTGAAATTATTATACCGGAATAGAAGTCAAATTCGGGCAAATTTGTTTAAGTAACGTTGAAAGACACATAATTTTGTAGGGGTCATTATGAACCACAGTACCTCATTTAGCGAACGTAGTCATATGTCAACTAGTAACTTCGTAGAGGCCTAATGAGGGTGGCTACCAGTATTATCACTCCATGTCGGTTTATGTCTCGATCTTTGAATTTTGATTGGCCATAAGGTAGATCCAGGGGCTACACCCATGGGGCAGAAGGGGGCGACCATCCCCTACAGAATTATTTGCAAGAAAAGGGGAAAAGAGAAGCAGAGGAAGAGGGAAAAAGAAGAAAAAGGAGAAAAAGAAAGAGAAGAAAGGAGGAAGCGAAAGAGAAAGAAGAGAAGAAGAGGGGTGGGGTACGCCTATATCTGATCCATATAATTAATCCAGTAGGCCCTATTCCGGTGTTTGCAGGCTTTAGATACCCTTTTATAATGAACAAATGAAGCAAGGAAAATGTTCCTAATAGTCCAAGAATGTTTCTGTAGACTCCCCGCACGTATTTTTGCGTAATTACTTTCCCCGAATAGAAAGCAGTAAAGTATTCGAAAGGGGGGGGGGGGATTCAGGAGGTTTGTTGACAACATAGCCTCCTCTTAGACAACGAAGGCTTCCCTCTTCTTCCACCCAACCAAAAGTTAGAATTCACTAAATTATGAAAATTTTCAAGTCATATATAATCAGTTCCAAAAATATACCAAAGACAACACCATTTTTGGTTCTAAGCAACCTTAAAGTAACAAAAACTTCTCAGAGGGGTACACCCCTTCCATTAGACCCCTCCCCCGGGACGGCCCTTTTTTACTCAACCAAAAGTTAGAATTCACTAAATTATGAACCTTTTCCAGTCATACATAATCAGTTCCAAAAATATACCAAAGTCAGCACCATTTTTGGTTCTAAGCAACCTTAAAGACAAACAGTCGTCACCCCAAAGTATATTTTCAGTGTAGGGGTATCAAAATTCTCAGTTGGTTACTGCTCTTTGATTGACATGATTGACATGAAAGTTTGAAAATTCAAAAGATGCAGAGTAGCTCACATTCCACACAATTTGCTGAAAGAGTCTTGGATTACACATTATAGCCTTGTATGCTCACCAGGACATAGCCTGAAGCAATAAAGTAGGTTTGTGTATGGACAAAGAGGGGCTTTATACAGATATGGGAGGGGCTACAATTTACTTAGTTAGGAGAATTGAAACCGTCTGGGATGCTGAGAATTGCCTTTTAAAGTAGCAAAAATTTCTCAGAGGGGAAGACCCCCTTCCAGGACGGCCTTTTTTCACTCAACCAAAAATTAGAATTCACTAAATTATGAACATTTTCCAGCCATGAATGATCAGTTCAAAAAATCTACCAAAGACAGCACCATTTTGCATCTAAGCAACCTTAAATTAACAACAATTTCTCAAAGGGTAGACCTCCTTCCCTTAGACCTCTCCCCCCGGGACGGCCCTTTTTCACTCAACCGAAAATTATAATTCATTAAACTATGAACATTTTCCAGCCAGTGAGAGGGTGAGAGCTTAATTTCCATTCCATGTGGATTTCCAATCGATATATGGACACAAACGATCAAAATATTAACATAGCGTCGTTTGAAGCTGCATGTCGATCATTTATATGGAACATATTGTAGCTTTAACCATGTGTTGCAGTATTATTCAGAAAAAGTCATGTTTCTGAGATCAAATGGAGATATTTACTAATGAAACTTCTATGGTAATTGTACTTAATACCAAACTCTCTAACATTCCTTACCCGGTGATGTCTGAAAAAAGAGTCGATCAAACGTGCTAACATCTTGTGAAAGGTAACCAGCCCCACGAGAGTATATTTTACCGGGAAGCTTTGCATCCGGGTAGATGTAGCTCGGGTCTAATCGATCCTTTGGATGAGCTTGCATACAGTCGAGCCCGGTGGAGATTACTTCCCAAAAGTCACGAACGTTTTTTATGTCTTTGGGGTAACGACAACCAATTCCAACGATTGCCACCTTCTTTTCCATAGACAATGTGTGGTCGTTATATCCTTGTAAGTCGTCCATCTCCTTCAATGGAAAATTGAAACAGCAAAAGACATAAAGCGTTAAAGGTAACACAACACATGGCCTTGTGTTTATATGTGTACAGCACTAAAAGATCAACGAGCTGTGAGTGTGAGCGCTGCAGCACCCACTTTTCGTGTTAAATGATTTTCGTTCAACAGGCTTTATTCCCTTTAAATTTTGCTATTGCTGACTCTTTGTGGAAGATAATCCTGTAATGATCGATAATCAGACTTACGGCTTCTTTTGTCTGTCACTTACATTTTACACTTCTTATCATTGGCAACCTCAATCATTTCTTATAGAACAATCATTTGATGCCGGGTGAGTTGTCAACAGCTAAATAAGAAATGCAGAGTAAGAATGACTGGTTATTGCTCAGTAAGAAGAGAGGCTGTTGCTAGCAGTAATGTTAATGCCATATGCAAATAAGCAGACTAGTTACGAGTCTATAGTTTGACAGTTTAATTTTGATCAATTTCTGCGTAGTTGGTCTTTTTGTAAAGGGCTTGTAAATAATCAGCGTTTAAAAAGGAATCAAAGCAACACTTACGTACAAGCGACACTAGGCGACGAGACGAACAATTTAATTTTCATTCTGGCAATGCCGAAGTGATAGGTAAAATTCGGCGATGTCCTCTTCAAGGCGTATCAAACGACATGTACCTATTGTACTTCATTCCCAGCACCTTTTAAGCTTATTGCAGCTTCAGTAAAGTACAAAGGGAGAGGGATCATGGGAGTTAACTAGTTTTATGAGTTTGACCTTCGCGGTATGATCGTCATCTTCAAAGTGATTTGTGGAGTTTTTTCTCCTGTCCAAGTATTAGCTCCATAATGTTGCAATAAACGATACTTGTTAACATCTAAAAATAGATTTGCCATTTAGCAAGTCCGTTGGAAAATGGCAGTGCCTATATAACTTGAACGTATGGAGACACTTCGATAAACAAAGAAGCTATAAAGATGCATTTCGTTTAGTACCAAATAAAAATTTGGCCTAAAGTTTGCCATCTACACATAGGCGTACGGGGTCATTTTTTCTAGGGAGCTAGGTTAAGTTTTTCCCGAACATCGAATTTTGATACCAATTTGCCCGAAGTTTTATTAACTTATCTAATGCAATTAATTAATCTTTTTACCCGAATTGGGAAGCCATATGCCCCCTGATCCCTTGCCGCGTACGCTTATGCGTCTTCAGGTGAACGGGTTTCAAAGGGGTGAACCATATTGTCATCATTTTTATTTTCATTTTTGCTGAAAAATCATTTTTATAGTTTTGCAAAGTAGTTCCGGGAAGAGATCTGGAGAAAGTCAAGTTTTCTGTATAGGAAGCTTTTCGAAAGTGGGGACGGAAGTGAATCTTAGTGGTCAGTGTCTTGGGGGAGGGGCCAAAGGGACATTTTTTTTTAACTATTTAAAGTGCTTTAGATGCAAAATGGTGCAATGTTTGACAAACTTTAAAGTAATTTCATCCTGTTTAACATCCAAAGTGGGGGCGGCGAATCGAGGTTTCCACCCCCACCAATCAGAGTGCGAGGGCGCCACCCCGGCCCCCCTTTTCTACGTCTATGCTGTACACTTGTAAAAATGATAAAAAGTGGATGACCCCCAACAGAAGGACAAAGGTAAGTCATCCATTTCAAAAAATGTAATCATGAAGTGCACCTTTACATAATATGACAAATGGCTATAAAGAATAGCAATTGAGGTACAAATCTTTTCATTATCACTGATAAGAACATTGTCCGCGTGTATCCGTGCATACGAGGAACAGATAAGCTCATTGTCTCGATAACCTTTCGACATTGATGTCACTTGCGTTGTGTATTATGCATGTTTATCGTGAGTTGGTTTTGAACGCTCTCATTATATGGAATTCTAGCTTATCAGATCCATGACCATATGTATACATATAATATGTATACAAATACTATTTTTTAGAAAGGCCAAGTATTAGTGTTGCAGAATATAGACATCGTTGGGTTTTTGAATTGCTTTTTCTGTGAAATGAAGGGAAACGGTGAGTATAGGTTTTTGGTACTCTACAGTCTACTTTATTCTCTGTCGTCTCTTATGCAGGTGATTCTCTTAAAATATTTGTCCCTCTTAATTCAGCTCAAAAGGTAATGGTTTTCTAACTGTCATTTTCAAAGTATGTTGATTACAAACGTCATTCAAACAGATAATGTGCCAACATTTATTCTGTTAGATATAATCCAAACAGGTACAATCGGGTATATGACACTGAAAAGTTAAACATGCCACTCGTAAATGCTTTTTCAAACATAATTTAGCATAATTCGTAGAACATTCTGTAGATTGTCTCCTCTTATAAAAGTTTGTTTTAGGCCTCATTGATGATTTATGGTCCGATCCAAAATTGAAATTTTCTGAAAATTTTCAATGAGAATAGCAATTAATTCTACCCGCTGTCTGATTCACTAGTGTCTACAAACTCAAAACAGAAATTTGAATGTTTATCAAACCCGAGAACCTACCTATTACTGAGCAGTTGCATTCCCCGGGCTGGATTACTATAATCCATACAGCCGAGCACTTCCCATTAACTACTGCTAAACACTTAAACATTAGTCCCAATATTTCGACCAACTCAGCACAAGAAAGTTCTTTTCAGTGTTCGCTTGAAGTAGATTGAGATGGGAAATGATACCCTCATTTCGAAACTGTGACAAACGAACATCGGCAGTAGAATAAAAAGAGTGCAAAACTTTCAACAGAGTCTCATCTAAGTCCCTCTCACCCGTGAAATTCATTGCAAAGGGTTTGCCTACCCTTCAGGCTGTCAGAACTCAGTTAGCTTAGTCTATCTTGCTCGACTCCCATCCTTGTCTTTTGCTTCTCCAAGTTAACGGGACACATCAGAACAGGCAACATCGAATGAAAAAGATCAGGTGAAGTCAACAACGAGAACTTTAGCCTACTTGTTCACCCTACCCTTCCAAATGCTTGACGTACACTTTGATCGAGTCTCTATACTTTCGGAACAGTCATACCATGCGAACTTTTCAACTTAAACCATTAATTATCGATTCAAAATTGTCGAGACTGTTTCTATAAGCAGTGTATGGAGAAAGTAGTGAGTCCAGGAACTGGAAATCTGAAACATCTCCACTGGTAAAAAATGTGGATCCATATCCATGAAACCTTGCTAACTTAGCACCGACTGAATTAGAATTCATGAAACCTTTTAAGAAACCTGCTAACTGGTTACATAATTGTTTATTTAGTACCTACTAGACTAGAGCAATGACGGTTTTGGTACTTTTTGGGTTAAATTCATTTTTTGAATGAGCTGATTATAGATAATATAGTGTTAGAGTCTAATAGTGTATTAGTCTAATCCATGTTAATAACTAATTGAGAACTAAAATTTCTGCATAGCACGACAAAGTCCATACTTCTTCTGGTCATGTCATTATGTCAGTAGCCAGTGAAACAATAGGATATTCTTCACAAAACTGGTGGTAAAGAGTTTCCCTGGGTCCTTTTTAACGATATCTGGGAACTTAGGCTCCAAGTCAAAGTCTAATACTTCTAATGTTTCATTAATACCAACAAGTTGCTGCTACACTAACTAAGAAAATTCAAGCCTATTATTAACCTTCTGAGCTTTGAAAGATTTCATTAAAATGGTCCCATTTGTCTGCTACTATTCTTCGAACCGTTGCTAGTTAGTTTGCAAGGGGTTCTTAACAAACGCAGTACTGTTCAAGTTGCAGATGTGACAACCAGGTGGTTTTAAAAGGCGCAGGTTTATTACGAACATTTTTTGTAAGTGGACATGGTTTCAGATCCTTTTTAACTTAACTATGCCCAGAACTTTTTAGGGTAAACTTTGTCATTTTTAGCATAAACTGAATAAGTTGTTAATTACTGAAACAGCGTTCGAAGACGTCTATCTACTGATGGATTCTCAGTTCTCCAAACAAATCTTCATTACATGTAACGCATTCTTGACACCTTATCAGCTGGAATCCTCAATAATGTATATTATAGCTACACTAGCTAATTAGATGGTCTAGCGGTCATGTGGTAGGGCCTCGGCATTTGAAGCGGTTGGTTGGCACACGAATTTTGGTGAGGTCAGACCAAAGACATAAAATATGGACAAAATTGCATTTCTGCTTATAACTGTTGGCTCTGCAACGGTTGTCATGTTAGTAAAGTCCAAAGGGGCCTAAGACCTTTGCGGTAATAAAACGATTGAGTTGTGTAAAGCACGATGAGGCTTATCTTTTGCAAAAATACAGCAATATATGAGAACAGAGAGCTATCATCATTACCATTTTTAGTAAAAGCCGGGTGCTAAATTTGGATGTGTTCGACGTTTGGTCCAACAAAAAAATGTGCCAAATGTCGACAACGTTCTGCATTCAATAATTGCGTTAAAGTCCTAGTGTTCTGAACTATTGATTACCATGAACATTAACATGCCAGCACTATCATTAACGTAACAGATTGCAAAGATGTGATTATTATTATTTTCCAAAGTCCCGTCGTCTCTCTGGCGGAGGGTCGAACGGCGAAAACACACGTTTACTCCCGTTTACTCAAACATATGCCTATATCTTATGAAATTAGCTCACATTATTACCTTCATTCTAGCTGTAGATGTACATGGATTATTGACGAAAAGGTCTTACCTGATTTTTAGCTATCTACTGCTGCATACAGAAGCACGGATGGGATACCACAACCTCCTCATCCTCCGTTGTCGAGTAACCGTTTGAGAGATTTTAATTCTCGTAACAAAAGTTGACGTAAATTGAGTGTGAGGTCGCTTTCATAAGATTAAGGGTATATTTTACTAGCCAATCGTCGTTTTCTTATCCTACTAAAGTTGTACACATGATATGATTGGATCCTGTACAATCTGTTGAATATTCAGCTAGCTTACGTATTTGTAACGAACGTCAGTCTTTGGCTCATCCTTTCCTGCAATGTCCCGAAAGAACAAAATGAAATTGCCTGATCGTTTATTGGGTATTTGTTCAATTGACGTCACAACTAGTACGATGTTCATAGATTGTTCGGACGACATAAGTGCCAGTATTTCTAAAGATAAAGGTTCACACTTCTAACTAATGTAAGTATCCTTCTTTATCTGCAGGTAACAATTTAAGGAGTGAGGGCAAATTAACAAGTCTTGCGCGAGTATCTATTATAAATATCATTATTAAGGTAATGCACAAAAAGTGAGTAACAATAAATTACTTTCAAAATTTCAAATGTTATATTTTAGCTTTTTTTAACTGGAAATTTAAAGTTGAAGTACAGATATTCAGAATTTCAAATATTCTAAGTCGTTACAAACTTTTGTAGCTTAAAGTAAAGCCATTTTTTTAAAAACAAACATTTTTGAAATGGAACTGTCATCTAAAATTTATTGTACCTTATCGACTGATATTGCACTAGAAAAGGGGGCAGCAATATGTGTTTAAGAAGGGGATATGAAGTTGAATCGTGGAGATTTTTAAAAATCTTTATCAAGAAAGGCGTTTTGTATAGGTGTAGCAGAAGATTTTACTAACAGCATAAGGTCGTTAATGAAGCGTCAAGTGTTATACTGTTCTTGGCAATTAGGTGAAACTTAAACACCTATATTCTAATCTGTTCCCTCTGGGCATACAGATATGCGTACGAGGAGAGTGAAGGTTTAGGGTTGTACACTCCCCCGCCCTTCGGGGAAAATGTGTTGTTTCCGCCCGGGTTATATTCTATTTGGACCATTTGTCCAAAACACATTCTACTAGAATGGTCTTGAATGGTTTCAATTGGTTTTTAAATGGTTGTGAATGGTACCAACTGGTGTCAAACATGCAAATGGTAATTTCAACTCGTTTCCTAACAGGCTTCAAATGGTAATAAATGGTTTTGAATGGAAAATTGACCAAATCACCGTCTAAACCATTCGGAACTTGAATGGTTTCAAATGGTTGCTGTCTAATGGATTTTAATCCTGGGTGGGCAATGTAGACGCTATTTTTTGGGCAGACGTGCTTACGAAAAGTGCGCAGTCCCCAAATGAAGATAGTAACATACGCTTATGGAAATGCAATCCATACTTACCCGTTTGATTACAGGTCATAAGGATGCGGCAACAAAAGGTGTAGATTAACCCCAAGAGTAGTTAAAGAATTTATCGTCTTCTACGCCTAGCAAGCCTTTGTCCCAGCATATTGTCTTCGTCTACGCATATAACAAGTGGAGTTCACATTTTCCATTTTAAGGGGATATAATAGTGATGCAATTTGTTCATTTCGTTCAAGTAACCCAGGTTGTTAACGTTATTTGTGGATTTACATAAAAATTAATTTTCCATGCTTTTTCGTAGCTTTAAATACATACAAAACGTTTTGTAAGGATACCCTACGAAGATTCGAGACAAAATGTTTAAAACAGACTGCATCGAGAGCATCCTTCGCAAACTGTTCATATCCTACTCGCGTCTTCTTTGTCGTTATCCGTTTGTCATTGCAATTTCTTCTCTACTAATTGCGGCTGGGTTGGCATCGGGATTTGCGTTTTTCTCCTACGCTTCTGGTACTGAACAGTTGTTCACTCCTCAAGAAAGTCAGGCTATGAATGACCGGGAGATCATTGCTGACTTGTTTCCTGTAGACTTTGACCTCTTTCTTCCAGATCGTGTAATCAAAGCCGATCAAAGACAACTGTCTGTCATTTTTTCGGCTGTCGAGGAAGACAACATTTTACAATTTAAGGTTATGGAAGAAATTTTCAGCTTAAATACTAAAATAATTTCCACGAAGATTGTTGTAAATGAAACTGAAGTTACATTTGAAGACGTTTGTTCTCGTTGGAATGGTGAGTGCGTAGTGAACCCTATACTTCAGTACTTTGGAAATCTATACAACGATGGGGTATTTCAACCAGATGAAGATGACTTCCGTTTGCCATTTCCAAAGATACTTTATCAGGAAAATACAGTAAATATTGAAACATTCCTGGGAGGAAATCTAGTACAAGATGGTTTTGCAATCAAGGCAAAATGCTTGCTTGTACCTTACTTTCTCCGAGAAGGTCAAGATGATGACTTGTCCAAACTTTGGATTGACAAAATGCAGACTGAAATCTTGGAAGGTGATCATTCATTCGTTGAAGTAGCTGTGTTTCCTTCTGATGGTCTGGATCAGGCACAGAGAAGGCTTACCAGGAGGGTAATTCCGTTCTTTTCGATAACCTATACAGTTCTTATAACTTTTGCTATAACTTCCTGTCTGATGTTCCGTGATAACGTTCAGAGCAAGCCTTGGCTAGCCTTTATGGGAGTTTTGTCTGCCTCTCTGGCGATCGTCTCAGCATTAGGACTTCTGTCCTATTGTAAGGTTTCTTTCAATCAAGTTGCAACTTCAGTGCCATTTCTAATCCTAGGTGAGTATACAAAATTAATGAAAACTATAGTTTTAATCATCACTTCCCCCTTTTATACTTTAATTGTAAGTCAACGTATGAATTAAATTCCCATTGAAATGAAAATCAAAATTGAATCCGTCACTCAAAAAATATCAAAATCTCATCACAACTAGAAAAAGCAAGCTCTCAATCTTGGTTTCAGGTTTACAATTAACTTAACATTCGTCTTCCTTGCACGAGGTATTGACTTTCAAAAAGAGAAGTGTTCAGCTGTTAAATTATCTAGTTTTTGCCCTTTGATTATTATTTAACTTCATTTCCAAGTTAGTTAGTTATACCACTTGTGGCTCACTGGCTTGTTTTCCCTACTCCATTGCTTATGCTGAGCACCAAGCACAATGGCAATAGGTTCCAATTTTAAAGTCAGGTTCGAACCCTTGACCTTCCAGCTGCAAAGATCATTTCCAAGAGATAAACTGTAATACCCTTCAACACACATAAGCAAATTTTAAGGAAACCATCACAGTTCTGATGCCATCGATTGGTTGATTATAAATACCAAGGCACCGTAGTAGGATGAAGGATATCTCGTTCTTCTTTAAACTGTGTTTTCCTGTGTTTTCCTGTGTTTTTACTTTTAAAGCCTGAAGTCTGATAAATTCATCTGAAGCAGTTTCGTATTTAAGGGACGGAGGGGGCTTCAGGCCATGGCCTCCCACATAATTTAATAACCTTTACTACGTCAACTTTAAAAACAAATTTTACTTCAAAAGAAAACATGTCGCATCAGATTGCATGAAAGGAAAGGTATTCATTCAAAACTCTTTCAAATAGGAGGGAATCCTCTACCCCGTAAAACCCCTCCCCGATGCCAGCGATCAGTTAACAAACTGTTTCCTCCTCCCGCTCCTCACTGGGACAAATCCTGGTTACGCCACTGATATGAAGCTTTGCAAACTTTGGAATTTTTGTGAAGTTTGAACATTCATTCCGTTAAACAGCAACCCTGTCTAATAAAAGTTCAAAACAATAGATTGAAAAAATACTGTGTCAACTATGCATAATACACGTTTTTTCCATGTTCAATTTCGAAGCTAATGGGATAACTTGGATTATTATTGTAATGTGTAAGTATATCTGTTATAACTTGAATAATATTTTGTAATTTTCTACATCTGTAAAATTAGCATGGATTTATTTATGACAGTGAGAAGAAACTGTTCAAAACCTAATGTTGAAGCTGAAACCATGTTTACACTCAAAACAAATGCTAAAATAAATATTGTTATATGAAGTAATTAGATATCCCCGAAGCTTAGTAATCAAACGTAGCATTTAGGCAAAGTTTACTGCAAGGGCTGCATTGCCACTTCTTAATAGTAATGTAGTCAGTCTCTGTACCTGCTAAGATGATTAGATGGAAGCTGTATGTACTGTATAAAGCACGGTTGTCATGGTAATATTTCTATATGCTGACTATTTATAAAAAAAAATAAATCTTTGCTAACTTTGGAAAGCTTATAAAAGCTTTTGTGCACTGTGTGGAAGATTAAAAGGAAAAAAATGCAGTGACCATTGTAGAGACTTAGCCAAATATAAGGGTATGGGTACTTTGTTTCTACATGCCTCCTTAACACTCCTTTAAATATTAAAGTAAAATTTAAGTTAAATCTAAATAGCTTTAACTTATAAACACTACACGACTGTTTTAAGAGGAAATCATTTCATGAAGATAACAACACTGTAACCGCTTTAAATATTAAGGTAATTCTTTACTTAGGATGAGGGTTACTTGTGGGTAAAACACACCTTTGATAACATATGTTTGTGAGCGTAACCACAATTTTTGCAGAATATCCACCCTATTGATAACCGTCATCGGACAACCACCCTGACAAATCCCACTGTGGCTGCCCCCTTTTCACCTAATAAATAACCATGCTTGGCAGTTATTCCACCTAGAAACTTTTTGACTTTTTGTACCTGTGAAATCCGTTTCCCCTTTGGGCGTTTTTACGAATTTAAACGCATTTCCAAATTGTCATTATTATGTTGATGCAGACAGCATATTTACTTGTGGTTTATAAAAAAAGCAAATGCCAGAAAATGCCATTTCAGAAAATGGAAAATGCATTAGAAGCAGACGAGGAGTCACAGATTTTTCACATGGTAGGAAACTCCTTTAAAGGGGCTCCTTGGTGGACATAATTTCTACCCTAGCTCTGACATGGTTAAGGATGAGGTCCAAAAAGCCTGACATTCTAAACGCCCTAGTTTGCAAGAAACCTCACTGTATTGACACACATATCACGTTAGCTGTCTGTCCACCATCACAAGTATGGGAAAGATTTCGACTTCCAAGCCCTTTAGATTGCAGGAAGTTTCACTCTTGTGCACAGCTTTGTCACTACAGTTTGCCGTGAAGAAAATTAGCATCCCAAACGCTGTAGTTGTAGAAAATCGCAACCTTAGGGGCTAAATTTCCATCACCATGGTTCAAAATGGCGCAAATTGGTGTTCAAGCCGCCATTATTTTGAAGAAAAACTAAACAGAAGTGTTTAAAGCAAAACATATAAATTGTGTTGATGCAGTTCTCCCTTTTAATATAAAAATGTCATAGTTTATGATGCCAGATAATTTTTTTTCCCTCTTGACCAACCAATAAAAGTTTCAACAATTTACAATTTCCAGTGTTTAGCCCGTCGTTCAACAAGTAGAAGGGGTATTAGTTTTTCCTCCGTTTTCATAACTTCTTAATCGCCTTACCGTGAAAGCAGAAAAGTCCACTCTCCTTGTCTGAGAAAATTAGCCCTAGGTGGTAAATCTTTTAGTAATAAATAACACACAAGTATCCAGTTCTGCAAAGGAGGTGACACACGATTACAGCTACATGAAGCCAAGCTTAAAACTCCCGGTGAACTTTCCACCCACTCACAACAAGATAGCCATTAAAGTTTGTGTTTTCATCTTCTACAGGAATTGGCCTTGATGACATGTTTATTCTCATTTCATCATGGAGGAAGACTTACGCGAAGAATTCATTGGAAGAGAGGATGGAGGACACCTTAGCAGACGCAGGAGTGTCCATTACAATCACGTCCCTAACAGACTTCCTTGCTTTCCTCATAGGTTCCATTAGCCCTCTTCCTGCCATAAAAGTCTTCTGTCTATATGCAGGCGTTGCAGTTTTATTCGATCTTTTTTATCAAATTACCTTTTTTGGTTCCTTCATGGTTTTGTTTGGAAGACGGGAGGCTGCCAATCGCCATAGCTGGACGTGCTTACGAGTGCGACCACAAAGTGATCCCCAAAATTCTAAGGCGTATAATATTTGTTGTTCTGGTGGGACATCTAAAAAGGTCAATGATGAGCCAACTGTCCATTTAGCGATAACTTTTTTTCAGACGTACTATTCTAAACTTTTTACTCATTTTGGCAGCATAATAGCTATTATCTTTATCTACCTTGTTTATCTCAGTTTTTCTGTCTATGGGTGCACTAATGTTGGAGAAGGACTTGAGCTTAAAAACCTAGCCGAACAAGGGTCCTCGATCCACACTTTCCTGAGGTTACAAGCAGAAGAATTCAATGACCCAGGTCCAAGTGTGTCTGTTGTAATCACTGAAGAGCTTCCTTACTGGGAGCTAAGTGTCAGAGAAAAGCTCTTGCAATCTATTGATTCTTTTCAGTCAAGTGAGTTTATTAAGTCTGGGACTTACACTCAATGTTGGTTCACTGATTTCTATGAATTTCTTGATGTTAATCAAATTTTTGTTACAGATCGGAATAGCTTCATGACAAATTTGACAGATCAGTTTCTAAACCAAAAGCAATTTATTCGTTACAAAATTGACATTAATTTTGAAGAAAATGGGATCGGTTCTTCTCGATGCATTATTACAACACAAAACGTGGAGACTGCAAAGAAGCAGGGCGAGATGATGCTGGCTTTGCGTGATATCGCTACTTCTACCTCAGATGAAGTCGGAGTTGAATTTGTTGTCTTCTCTCCGGGTTTCCCATTTTACGAGCAATATATCATCATTATTCCTCAAACATTACAAACACTAGGCATAGCTGTTGCAAGCATGCTGGTGGTGTCCCTTATCCTCATTCCGAACCCCTTCGTGGCCATCTTAGTCACTGTTTCCGTGATATCCATTTTGACGGGTGTTGTAGGACTCATGACATTTTGGGGGGTGTCTTTAGAATCGATTTCTCTCATAAACCTTGTTTTATGTATAGGTTTTAGCGTTGACTTTACGGCTCATATTGCTTATGCATTTGCCTCTTCCGATTCTACACTGCATCCTTCCGTGCGCATCTCATCCTCTCTTGCTATTCTGGGATACCCAATCTTGCAGAGTGCTGTCTCCACCGTACTGGGCGTAGCCATCTTGTTAGTAGTGCCTGGTTACATATTTCAAACATTTGCAAAAATTATAATCCTTGTGATGACCATTGGGTTGTTACACGGTCTACTGTTCGTGCCAGTGTCAATGGTAGTTTTTGCAAAAGTAACATTCCAGGCGGCAAAGAGCGATGAAAGCAAAGTTTGGGATCATGGTCATGAAAACCAAACTTACAATGGTTCCATGTCTCCGGAGTCTGGGAATTAGCTTTTAAGATACGTTGCAAATTTTCTTTTCGTTTTGTTACTTTTTCTTTTGAAAAAAAAAAACGCTAAAGTAAAAAAGGTGAGGGGAAGAAGTCGTCCATTTTTCATCATTTTTCCATAAGAAGGCTGAAAAACGTACTCTGTATTCAGATCTCGTCAGCTCTCTCAGAGAGGGATTAAAAGTTTGTAAAACGAAGATGATTTTTTGGCAAACCATTTTCGTCATTTAATTTACTTAGAAGAAGCGTACCCCTCTATTACACCCCTTCACAGGACAACATTTACGTTAGAAAACATATGGCTCCTACGCTTTCAGAGCCAGAATGAGACCCTTGATACAACGGATTAAGTGACCAAGTGCCCATATGAGGGCAGTAACCTGTCGGAAGATTTTAGTCTTATCCCCTTTACAAAAAGCCTATCTACCCAACTGATAATGATGGAAAATGCTAAAATCTTTCCATATCTTACTGCTTCATGTTGTTAATCTTTGTAGCTATTCCCGTCACAAAATTTGCATCAGCAAATTTTGTATTGAGTGTATGCAGGTATATCAATAGGGATGATGACGAGAATAGCAACTGCACTTCCAATGCTAAATTCGAAACATCTTATTGGTATGTAGAATGACTTACAGAAGGTGCAATGTATACGTAGATGAAATAAAGCTAATTGCGCTGAATCGCAAATAATTCAACTAAGTTGCTCCAACAACGCAAAGGGTGTTTTAATGGTTCCAACTATGTAAAAACGCCCTTTTTAGCCAAAAATAAGCAATTTTGGTCTCAGTTTATCCAAAACAGTGTGAGAGGGCTTTGTTTCTCGCTTATCGACACTTAACTTGTTAGCGAATCCATTTTAAATTTGCTATGTATGAAGAACTGGGGAGGGGCACTTGGGGGCAGGCAAAGTTTAAGGGTGACAAAATTTTTAGGCGTAGGTTGCTTTTGCAAATTGTTTATCCTTGTATTGAAGCAAACTAGCGGGCAACTGGGATGGTAATTTGCTACAGCAACACAACCGGTAATGGTCATATTGGCATGCTTTCAGAGATCATTTCTCTGCAACTGGAAACAAACTTGATATTTCTTGGGATACTGACTCTAGGCAGTTTTTGCATGCAAGTTCTATCACCTGTCGCTGATGATGAAATCCTTAATAAACTCACTTTTTAAAGGCTGGCAAATCTGGCGACTTAGATGGAATTACCCCTAAAATTTTAAAGTCCATTTGTCATGGTATTGCCTCAGTCTCATGTTACATATTTCATCTTGTAATTAACACTGTAATAAACCCTGATGCTCTTAAAGTTACAAAGTCATTCTTATCTTCAAAGGGAGGATCTCAATTATCCAGATAATTGTCTCCAAATCTGTCTATTATCATGCATTGATGAACTAATTGAAAATAACTTATTAAAAACGCCATAGAATGTTCTGGGGAAATACAAATAACCTATTTGAAAACCAATTTGGCTACAGGAAATGTCATGATACTAGTCATGCATTACTCTTAGATACTTTTGTTTACACACGTATCTCAACAAAACAGAAAATTTCTAGGTCTATATTTGGATAAAACAAAGCGTTTGATACAGTTGGCCATATTGACCATAGAATTCTTATCGACAAGTTATACAATTATGGTATTCGTTGTATAAAGCGCATGATGTTAAATATTTAGCTACTTTCTTAATAGAAAACAGCTCATGTATGTTAACGGTATCTTAACTTTTTACGCAGATATTAATATTGGTATTCCCCAGTGAGTCTTTGAGACTGTTTGCTGATGGCCCTGGTGTTTTTTGTTCACTACGAAGATTGCACCAAGCTTGTTTGTAAGGCACAAGTAGTTTTAAGTCGATTAAAACTTAGTTTGATTCCAACAAACTTTCTGTCTACCTAGGCAAAACTACGCTCTCGATTTTTCATTCTAATGGGAGTGGTGTTCTTTCTTGTATCAATCACTTTACTCAAACGAAACCACAATTTGTTGGGCAGCCTGTGCTAAATATTTAGGATTACTGATTGACGATAAGCTTTCGTTTGAAATTACATGGATGACTTGTGTAAGAACCTTGTTAAGTACAACGGTATTGTCTATCGTCCCAGAACTTCACCCTCTCTCGCCGTATCTATTCAGTTGTATTGTTCTCTCGTCTACTCCAAAATTTCTAACGAAATTGAAATCTTTGGAGTCGCTTGTGCCTCTGCTTTGAAACCTCTTCAGGTATTACAGAATTCTTAAAGCCATTACCTTTTCTCAACGGCGATACCCTACACCATAGACAAGCTGCATAGTAACCTAGGGGTTCTTAATGTCAGTGATATCCACATTCACAGGAGGTACCTTTGTACATTATTGTGTCAATAGTTAAACTCTCAAATATTTTGTAACATAAACCCCAGACGTTCCCAACACATACCTTACCCAGCAAGAAATAGTGCACACTATTTTGTTACGAGACAACATTCTAAACATGGATAACTACCTCTGAACAATTACTAATAAAAGTTTGGAATAATCTTCCAAATGATATCAAGCTCTCCTGATCATGTTCAACTTTCAAAGGTAAAGTGAAATCTCATTTGAAAGACAATTAGTAATTCGCATCCCCACCTCTTTTTTCTCACTTGTTTCCTTCTTTCTTATGTTTTGTGTTTCTGTTATCTTTTCTCTCTTTTCTTTTAAGATAGCTAGCTGCGACATTTAATATTTTAATTAACGTACGTACGTACTTATGTATGTATGTGTGTGCATGTGTGTATGATTGTATGTATGTCTGTATGTGTGTATGTATGTATGTAAGTATGTATGTACATATGTAGGAAAATGGTATGATTTGCTCTAAAGAAAGTACCGTTGACCTTGTACTCACCCCAGCTAACGGTTAATTGAATAGTTTGCCTTTGCAAGATAAATTAGCTTTGAAAAATGAATGCATTCAAAAGGACATACAAACCGTTAACCCTGTCAATAAAAAGGACATGCCTTTTGGGATTTTGCTACACTTTGAAATCATACAAGTCACTTTAGTTGTATCATCTGTAGTATCACTCTTCGGCCTGTCGCTAAGATTATGTGAAGTTTTTTCAGCCAGTCTAGAACTGAGCCACGCATAACATACCTATGATAAAGAGGTCTGAAGGCCAAGAGGTTGGTCCGTGAAGTCTTACTGTCCTTTCTGGGCAAGTGGCTCCTTCGGGGGAACAGAACGCCTTCGGGAATTAGGTTTTGATTTTAGCCCCTCTACACTGTCAAACCGAAGGGACTTTTAAAAAATAAAAAGTATTTCATTCGGGGAGCAGAACATTTTCTGAGCTTACGTTTTGGTTTTCGCTCTACAGCATCTAGACTCTAGACGGAGAGACTTTTGAAAAGCATTTTTTGACCTAATTAATAAAAAAAAGTTAAAGCAAAATTTGTTTTTGTGTAAACTTGGTAAGTGGTATTTAAAGTCATACAATTCAGTTCTTGCTCTTACTAAAGCAAGTCCTAAATCTGTCTCTGCAAAAGCAAAACATGTTATTTCTTGCTCGCACTATAATGCAAGGTACCTGTTCTATGCAGCCAGTCTAGAACGTGGCTACGCATGAGGGAGTTATGATGTAAGAATTTGATGGCTGAGCGAACGTTATCTATGTAGCAGGCTGTACGTATATTCCTCGGGTAGTACAATCCTTGTATTTAGAAAGCCCCCAAGAGGGGTTAAGCAAACAGAGTCCTCTGCGCGGAGAACAGCAGAAGGCCACTTTAAGTCATAGTGTTCCATCCTTGTTGGTAGTTCCTTCGGGAAGCAGAACAGAATCCTTTCTGGGTAATGCTTAGTTTTTCCCTTTCGACATCCAGCCGAGGGAAATATAAGAAAAATCTCTTCAAGCATTTTGTTAGTCTTGTTGTTAGTTTGTAAATAGGTAAACATTGTGTGTATATTGCTATTTTTTTGGTAATGAAACAATACTCTTGAGCCGATATAACCATGTAACATGTAAATATTGTATTCTTCGTCCTGTCCGTGGGATGTTTTGTTCAGTCAGTGTCCGTTTCCACGCACGTTAAAATCGCAGTCTGGTTTTAGCCCCTTTTAGGAGTTGTTCCAGGTTTTTGCCTGTCGTGGAAGGTAACCTACAGGAATTTACGTCAGAAATTTGTTAATCAAACTGTGTCAATTTAAATGACACAGTACTAAAAATATGTCTAGAGGCACGGAGTCACCAAGCAGTTTGACTCTCTGGTTATGCCCTCAAACCCTCTCCTCATGATCGCCACCCATTTGTGCCGAAGTGTTTCTCGTAGGGTCTTTGGAATTGGGATTTACCAATCAGAGCAAATGTCAACGACAGTAACTAAAATGTTGTATATTATGATTTAATGAAGTTGGTTCCTGATAAAGTGATATCTAATTGTAACAATTTCTCTTTTTCCTCCAGTATGAACTGTAAAATAAAATAAGGAACGAAAAATTTAAGTTTACTGTTTTCTGTTTTCGTCAACCGAATCCTGGCAAACAACAGTTATGTCGCAAAGATATTAATAGCTCCGTGTCATGTGTAAAGGTGGTTCAGTTCATTTCCTAGAATATATTGGCCGTTTGTGGTGATGAAAGTTTCCATTTCCTTGCATATATTGTTTCTGTTTTGGTAGAAAATTCTCCACCCTGGCACTTAGGCAAGGATTTAGTATGATCCCTTGGCAAATCTATTTTACGACCCTTCTTTGGGATAGTTTCGTTATGTAACATTACACTTCCATCAATGCAACGCATAAATTTTACAGGTAGTACTGGATCTAAAGATCGTAGTTCAAGTGATAGTTGGTGTCTGTTTCTGTCTACTATGGTACCTGTACCTATTTCATGGTCCATGAATACTTATTAAAATTTCCCCAGAAACTTTTCTTATTAAAATACTTGTTTATTTCAATATTTGAGTATTTTCACCTATTAAAAATTTAGGATATTCCATTTATAACTTAAACAGTCTAGACAGAAATATCTCCTAAAGGCGCTTATGCACACCACCTTACCACAGGGACGTAGCTGATAGAGGTGGGGAATGGCACCTATTATGCCACAATGACAAGTCGTTATACGTCAAATATCAGTTGGCTCATTAACCACTGGAAAAGAGAATAAAAGAACTGAAAGACAAAGTTTTCAGCATGACCAATTCATCAAACGTTTGTACAACACTTAAAAGAGGCCTGTAAGTAATCATGAGAATTAAACTTTTGTGACCCCCTTACACTCCTGATACAGTCCCCCTCAAGAGCGGCGATTTCTGATTCAAAGTCAAATGCAGAGCGAATCTGACGAACTTGGAATCTCCCACGTTCATTTGTAGTGGCTGAACTATCCCAAATGTCAGCCAATTTGGCCAGAACTTTATTCAGCCAATCAAAATAATTGTTATAGAGTATGGTTGGTGTCATATCAAAATACTGTTTCCTCTTTTTATTGGTAGAATTCTTAAAGGGGCTACAAAACTCGATTGAGCGACAAACTCGAAACTGTGTCATAACTAGATTGGCTTACATTGAAGTTTACGCAGAATATAACCGAATGATCCGAGAGTTAGGCGTTACTGTGACACTTTTACAACAGAATGGCAGAACATCTAGCTATTAAGGAATAAAAAGGCTTTTTGAAGATGAAAGAGCAAAGTGATTTCTCTAATAAACTTATTTTATTTGACAAGGAGACATGCCATTAAATTAGTTATAGCAAAATAAATTAAGCCTGTTTTATCGACACCACACGGTGTTATATGGCGTGATCTGTTAGTTCACACGGCGAAATTCCAAGCGTTCAGCAAGATGCGACAAACGTTTCGATATGTCATTTAGGCCAATATTTGCAAGTAGTATTATATTTACGTTAAGCGTCTTGAGGATATTTAATCCCTTCAGTAAAAGAAAGAGCATCGAACACAATTTAGAGCCATTCGCTTCATTCTTTTGCTCACTGTTTTTTTACAAAGTTAAAAAGCCCATTGTGTCGTTGCTCAAGACCCCACCATGATCCCTGAACCACACTTCCTCGAGGGAGTGCTTAAAACTCCAGCCGTGCTTTTGGAAAATCTCATTCCCATCCCCAGTCATGTCATTTAAATGGTTCCTACTCATAGGCCATAAATGGGCAACTTCATTGGACACACGTTTCCACCCACGTTGATTGGCAACATTGGACCAATAGATATAAACTTTATATGGGGCTTGTCTGAATTTAGCTATTTGATTTGTATGAGAAGTCCTGGGCTGGGGGAGTTTATCTTCCACAGGGCAAACAAAACTCTGAGAGTGGTCCAGCAAAATGCTACAATCACGAAGTGACACGAATAACATTAGAAAGCATATTAAACCGACCACAAAATCACGATGTGACCATATTTATTATCTAAGCTTTCATTAGAGTAACGTCTGAACTATGAAGGAAGGGATTTATGGTTCATGGACGATTGATGGTGTCAGGGATTGCACGTGACTTGGAACAAGAACTTCGCCAAACAGGAAGTAATAAAGCAACTACCCAATTATCCATAACTTTTGCTGCTAATTCATCTCGGTTCGCCTCTTGTCCTTCACTTTTATGTCACCCGACCTGAATCATTGGTTGCCCTAACATTTGTTGTTTCAGCTGAAATTCCTAGGATTTTTCTGAAACATGTATTATGATACCCTATATACCTGCTTATTATTGCTTCGTATTGTTTCTTAGTCATTCGTGACCTTTTCTCACGTAAATAGCATTTTGCCTATTCACGAGTTGAAATGTAGCAGAAAGCTTTTTGTCGATGGGCGTTTCAGACAACGTGATCTCTGTTCTGTTGTCAACTGGTGCAGAATAAAAGAAATTTATCGCAGATTGTTAAGAAATATTTTTATCGTTATTACACTTTTGTATAAAACACCTCATGAATAAAGCAACTTGTAGGCTACGCGTGCGAAAAGTTAGTTTTGCGAGGTCGTAAAAAACGAGTTTGGACTTCACCAGGGAGTAAGGGAGTCAATAGCCTCATAAGAGAGTCAGTAGATTAGGTGCCCTATGTTACATAATTGTAGTGGCGTCGCCAAGGGGGAGGTAGGGGGCACGTTCCCACTTAAGATTAGCTGTGCCCCCGGGTGCCCCAATGGGATTTTGGGCATGACAAATGCTATGCATACACACAACATTTACTGATATGAAAAAAAAGGACCCGCTATCACGTAATCACTCAAACATACGACTAAAATTACACAAAATGTTCTAAAAACGTTATTTTACGGCGCGCTTCGCGCGCATCTATTTGTTAAACTGTATGAAGGACAGCCTTATTGGGAGATGTAATCCACAGCCATTGTTTCAATCCTTTACTTTCAAAAGCTGGGGCCTAGAGTCCTCTCCCTTCTATGCAATTCCCACATCGATTATCGCTTAGCCGGATGTTTGAAAATTGTAAAAAAATGCGACTTTCGTTGTCTTCTTCAATGCGTATTCAGCAAAGCTCAGTGCATAAAATTCAGAACATAATACACTGTCCCCATTCACACCCCCCCCCCCATTGTTAAATCGTTAGTGCGAGTAAGGCTAACACAATGGTCAAATTGTGATTTATATTTTTGTGGCCTACCAGTGGCGTACACGGAGGAGACTATAAGGCCATTTTTTTTGATAGTTCCTAAAAATACGTAAATTTTTTTAACTACACAAATTTTACTTCAAAAGGTAGCATATGTGGCATCAAATTGCATGTAAGGACACTAAATTTTTCAAAAAATTTTAAAGGGCTTAGATCCCTCCCCCAGGTCGGCGATCTCACAACATACTGCATTTGGGTGTGCCCCTCCGGTGGACCGCTTGGCCCCCAGTTCCCCCACTTCGAAAATTCTGGCAACACTGCTGCATAATTGTGATATATTTCATCTTCAAATTGTCAGTTCATATGGCAATTGAAGTAATGGGAGATGGTCCCACTCATAGGTTTAAGTGATGCCAACCCGTGCTTACTACATTATGTCCTAAACTTGACTTTTTCCCTCAAGTAATTTATAAACCCAGAGCGTAACATTGACAAATGTAGTAAAGCGTTTAGCATTTTGAAAATAGACTGTGGGAAACTCCAAAATCTTAAATAAGTATCAAGAGCAAGATGCATTTAAGGGAGCACTTGCGAAGTTTTTTGGAGAAATTGATGTAGCTTCATTAATTGTAAATCTGCATCAGCTCCGTAAACAAGGCACAGATTCGCCATGAAACACTACTTGTAACTTTTTGGTGTCCCATTGGAAATAACTTTTTCATTTCAAAAGTTCATTCGGCTGAATCACGAAGGGCGAAAAACAAAAGTTATTCCCGAAGGATTTCTGCTCCCCAAAGGAGCTACGTCTCCTGAAGAGACACTAAGACTTAACGTCACCAATCTCTTTAACCTTTCTCTTTACTGTTCTAGACTGGCTAACGAGAACACATACTACACATAATCTTAGACAAAAGGCCGAGAGGAGATCACTCTTGTTATATCATCCTCCGTCCTACATGTAATTTATTGGGAGACGAGGTAATGTACTTCTCCTGACAACAGAAATGTGAAGCTGTGCATGTGTGTGTGTCTGTGTGTTTCTGTATGTGAACAAACAAACGTGTCGCGAATACCTAAGCCGCAAGTTTGATGAAGTCCGAACTTTGAGGGTAGGTACCACACGATGAAACCTTTTGCATGCATAATAGATGAAGTCATGGGTCAAAGGTCAGATATGCTATATATTTATATATAGGACCCACTAAACTGGGCGCTTACGAATCAGTGCTGTAAAGCTGCCTGGTAGTACCTATAGTCATAACCTTTCAATATATGTATATAGAGAGAGGACATTTCGTTTGACTGACACTCTAATTTCTAGGCCTAACTAACCCCTTACCCTAACCCCTAACCCTGAAGCTATCAAAATTTGATATTTAGGGTCCAGAGAACGTTCTAAAACTATTTCCGACGGTAAACAAACGTCTAGAAATAGTACCTAAAACATTAGGGAGACATGGAATGTCTCCCTAATAACTTTCTTTCTAAGATAACAAAGAAAATTGTCTTCTGTTTGTTATATTCATGTTTATAGTCCAAAACATATCCAGAGGGGACCTTTTGACTGTCAAAAGTAGAAGTCGGAACCCCTACAAAGCCCCCCCCCCTTGCAGTCACTCGCAATCCCAGACCTAACCTTAGATCAAAACATTTTCACATTTTACAGCTTTTACCTAATCTTATGAATGGCCTTCCCATTCCTCCTCGGGTAATATACTGTCAACCTGGTAACCTACAGTCGCACTTAGTAAGGGGTAGACTCGGGGAAATGTCAGAAATGTACCCAAGGATTGCTTTAAGACCCATTTCAAGAACCTGCGTCATTTGTAATGTCTTACAGGAAACTGACAAAGTGTGCAGCAATGCTACCGGAGAAAGGTTCACCATTTACAGTACATAACTTGTACCTCGGTAGGGGTGGTTTACCTGATCAATTGCAAGGACTGTGGGAAACAGTTTTTTTTTTTGGTGAGACGGGAGATGAAATGCGTGTTAGGCATCGCGTTCATAGATAAGAAATAAGAAAAGGAAATACTCCACTGGGCCAACACTGAGCTAATCGGATTTCAATCGCTTTTTAACGTATCCAAACAAAAACTGGAGGCCATAGAACTCAAATGGATTTATAGACTTGGTGGCCTTTCTCCGGTAGGTATCAATGTAAAGGATGTGCGTACCGTGATATAAACCTCTTTTTCAACTTTTTAACTTTGCTGTGGTTCCTTTCCTTTTTCTAACATTTTTTTTTTTTTGCTTGGGCTTGTTTTCGTTTGTATTGCGGCCTTATTTGGAGAAGCTATGCCCAGTATGTTTTGTATTATTCGTACTAAAGTGACCAATGATAGCAGATCTATCCGAAACGTCGATATATATTTTATATTTTACAGCGGTCTTCATAGTTATTGGGTAGATCTTTAGGAACTTTTACTTTTTGGTTATATATATATATATATAGATATATATATATATATATGGAGTCAACTTCTTTTCACCTCAGCCAGATTTTCCAGTTTCACAGTTTTTTCACTACATACATCTCAGTTGCCGTCAGCGTTTGTTCACCGACCTTTGTGCTTTCATACGTTTCTGTATCTCTTCGGAGATCCGCTGGCGGATTTACAATTGTGTTCACCTGGATGGCATCATTCGTGATCTCTGGTTGGGATTGCATCAATGGAGAACTAGTGCTGTTCCAAAAATAGGTGCCTGCTCAGGAGGTGAATTGCGAGTGCTTCATATGGTGTTTGAATAAAGGCCAAACCATCTTGGCTTCATAGCTCAGTGGTTAGAGCGTCCGCATTAGCAAGCGGGAGGTCCCGAGTTCAAATTCCGGTGGAGTCAACTTCTTTTCACCTCAGCCGGATTTTCCAGTTTCACAGTTTTATATATATATACAACACTCAAGCGAAACGCTTCCCATACACAACACACTTTAATTCAGCACACCACACAATAGATAATGTCAGAATCACCGGTACAGAATCATTCTTTTACAAAACACTCACGTACAGCTATCCTTCACAGGGAATCATTCTGGATAAACAAACTTCAAACACTACACCTACACGGAATCAACGTAGACAAGTAACTCCATCACGTGACTACAACACACTCCATCAAACTTACTCTCCAATATTCCACTAACTACCACGACACCTAGTTAGGAACCTCAAATTAACTTTAACCTGTAAGTTATTTGTTCATTTCTTTTCCTTTCAAATTAATTTGTCACATTTCTATGTTTGTGAATATTTCAGTAAGTGTTTTACTAAATCTGTTTCATATTATGTTTGATTTTTTAGTACCTGATGAAGGCCAGAGGGCCGAAAACTTGGAATAAATTGTGAAAGACATTAAAAGCGATGTCCATCTCATCTTTTGAATGTATTTGTTACACTTATATTTTGAAGGTGCACCGATTACGTACGGACAAATGGGAAGATTTCTTTCAGTTATATATATATATATATATATACATATATATATACATATATATATATGTTAAGTTACGCTGGAGCAGGCCTCTGATCAAGGTCGTGCGGAGGGATTGGTAAGCAGATGCGGAACAGTTGGGAGCCCTGCAAGCGACTCTCCGGGCTAATCCCTTGGATTAAGAATTTCTTTAGTTACTGTTGTAATAGTAGGATTAGCCGTGCGCTGCATAGACCATTGTTTGCCGTTGTGCGAATGATCCGCCGTCACATGTGTTATGGCAATACTTGTTACGTAAAAGGAATTCGTGCAATCTTAAATTCATTCTTGTGGGATGGGTTCAGATGTTTCCAAGTAATGTTCTATTTAGGGTTTAAAATATAATTCGTTCTCTATTGGATTATCAGGGTTTGGGAAAGCTGCGCTCTTTTAGCAACCATATAACGTCCAAAAGAGACCGATTGTAACGTTTATGCAAATTAGATCTCGTAGGGATGATCTTGAAAGAGAGATGAGGCCAGTCTCATACAGTTGACAAACAAGAATACAGATTGGAAAAAAATGGTTTTATTGAAATTTTCGGTTTCCTGGACCTTCTTCAGCAACGACTAGACTGCAAGTGCGAAATTTAGTGTTCAATGTACAAGGAAACATACTTTTTAACTTGGCAAACATATACTGTTAGACTTAGCGACTAAAGAAACGGCGATTAACACTTTTTAAACAGATAAACTGAGCAAGCCACAACCGGAGAATTAACTGTTTGATGGACCCAGTCATAAGCTTTAGTGGTGCTTTACGTTCTCTAAAATTTAAAATACATACAAACAAGTGGTTATGATATTATGTCCAAAAAATTATTATTTTTCTCTCGTGTAATTTGGACACGAAGAAAGTGACACTGGCAAATGTTGTAAAGCTATTTTGATTTTGAAAATGAACTAGGTGAAACCCTAAAATTTTCAAATAGTAGCAATGTGCATATTTAGGAAGCAACTGCATTGTACCTTAAACTGTATGCAGCTCCACTTATTCTGTGTCTGCAACATGGAATAGCACTGTGATCAAAGTACAGCTTCCCCGGGTAACACTGGGTGTAAAATTTTGGTGTCCTGTTGCAAGTAATAATTCATTATTTTACCGCAGTTTAACTTGGAATATTCAAGGGTACTTTGAGGTATTTCAATAGGACTATATGGTCACTACCAAGAAATACCTAGTTTGCCAAATTGGAATCAGTTTTCCACAGTCAAGTTTTGAGATCAAAGTTTCACTTTGTAACGGGAACACCGAGGAACACCAAATGGTGTCTCACGTTTACGAAGGATATTTTTCAAGTGTAATCCAATCTCTTCATTGATATTGCATTTACAGTCCATAGAAAATCACTTTGCCATTGCAGACCCTTTTTATAGGGAAGTAAGTTATGCCTTCAGTATGTTATGGAAAACAGGCTTTGGTGTTCCCGTTACACAGTTAAAACTGAAGTCTGTGTTGACCTTTAACTTTAACATGTATAGGTATTTTTTCAAACGTTTGACATAATAAGCATATGCCCAGTACCAATACATAATCTGAAAAATTAATTTTTGGTGTTAACCTTTTAATTCTGGAATTAAAAATTTTGCCCAAATGTCACAAGTTGGTACCCGTATGTAAAGAATCGCCATATAGTGCTAAAAGGTGTTTACTATTATTGAACTACACATTTCATAAGTGTTAAACAGTACTTTGACCATAAATATATATATATATGTATATACATATTTATATATATATATATTATATGTAGATATATATATATATATATTTATATATGAAACCTACTCTGGGCTGCACTGATGAGATCTAACAAGATCGAAACAGTTCTGTCTGCAGATTGAGTTATATATATATATATATATATATA
>WURT03097460.1:0-12511 GCA_009936505.3 Holothuria glaberrima
CCTTTTCAAAAGAGGTCTTAGTTACAGCAGCATCAACACTGCACGTTCGGCCCTCTCTGCGCTCTTGGACCACGATCGAAGCAACACTATTGGGTCACACCCTTTACATTAGCCGGTTCCTGAAAGGTGTTTATGCACTAAGAACCCCACTGTCCAAATACAAAGGAATTTGGGATGTTTCTGTTGTTCAAAATCATCTGAGAACGCTCCATCCAAAGGATGCTTTGAACCTTAAACAGCTAATACATAAGCTAGCAATGCTCATTGCATTAATCTTTGCACAGAGACTTCAGTCATTGGAAATGCTCGATATAAAGAAGCTTTACATGGAGTAAAAAGAAGCCCTTTCTACCAAATAATTTGAAACAGTCACGGCCTGGATAGGAGCCTCCTGTAGTGAAATTGACTAAATACAGCGTAGATGAAAAACTAGATGTTATCGACTTGCTTCAACGCTACATACAGGTTACGTCATTATTGAGAGGAAGTGATACTCGACTTTTCATTAGCCTTGTACCACCTCATAAACATGTGACATGTAGCACGCTGGCTCGATGGATCAAACAAGTCTTGAGCGACGCTAGAGTTGACATTTCGAAATACGGTGCACATAGCACTAGAGCATCATCAACCTCAGCTGCTCATGCGAAGAATATCCCCATGGACGACATATTACAGACTGCAGGCTGGTCATCAGCAGCCACATTTGCTTAGCATTATAATAATCCGATCGCTAAAGACAATACCCTTGCAAAGGCACTTCTGGAAAGCTTGAATGTTAAAATCGAAGGAACTTGTTATTTTTCAACTCTTTCAAGCCATTCAGAAATTAGAGGCTTTCTTATCTTGTAAGAATTGTGTAAGACTTATTATTTGCTCTAGGAAAGCATTTGACGCATATTGTGATTACTTTATCACTATCAGTAAAGCAAAGTATCATTTTTACATCTGTACAAGAATTTGCAATAAGTTGTGATGTTAGTTTTGGACAAAACCGATTATGAGAATACAAAAAAGTCTGAGTTATTGTAAGGATACATTTGCTATAATTTCATGGTCATGGCTCAAAGAGCGAGTATGAAAGAATTAAATGAAGAGTCACATCATTGACTCCTTACCAATTTCTTTCATAGCCCGATCTCAGTAACACTGCTTTGAAATTTCATGTAATTACGGAGTGAAATGTAATGGTGAGGTAGAATCGAAAAATTAAACGAGACCATAACGGTGAAGTTTCATTGAGATTCCACTGAAACATTACATGAACGGAGGGATAACAAGCCCTCCCAAAACTCCACAAATTAACAAGTTCAAGTGGACGCACCCTCTCAATCTAAACAAAGTGTTCCTGAGATTATCTGCTTTAAAAACTGAGGCTCATTCCGATTATGCAATCTCATGTAATCCCTCCGTTCATGTAATGTTTCAGTAGAATCTCAATCAAACTTCACCCTTAGGGTCTCGTTTAATTTTTCGATTAACCGTATTGTTATTTTTACGACAAGTACAGTGAAGCGTCGCGTCACCTAGCCTATAGTAGGTTACATGCATAGTAGTATGTCACAACACAGTTTCCCTACACAGGGATTGTGTGTACATTTGTGTGTTTAGTTGGTAATCATGAGTCGATAGGTATCATGAGTCGATCACTGCGTTTTAAACGTTAGTACAACAGGTAGGCGTGATTTGATTCCTACTTAAGCATGTAAGCATGACCTACGATGCATATTCTTCAAACAACATCAAAGAAAGGGTTTGTCTTATAATTTTCCATGTCCATAGAAAAGATATTACTCACAGCCCAATTTTCAAGTTTGGGCATATTGGGAATAAAGAAGGCCTACAAATGCGCTAACATTACCAAAAATGGCGACCAAAATGTCTCTAATGAAGCTTGCAGTAACAAGTTTGTCAGAAAAGACAACATTCTCTTTGTTTATTAACATTTTTATTCTTAAATGTGGAAATTAATAATATTTTAATAGCCCGTTTTCAGTAGTGATCGACTGAAAATTCCTTCATAAACATTGTGTTGTGTACTACCACTTCCAATTCAAAACTCATTTTCAATATAAACAGCATCAAAATATAGCACAATAAGGAAGACCATTTGGAAACATAATTGCAAAGTTTCATTCATTTTAGTAATTTTTATGTACTTCATTGTCACAATGTTTTTTAAGAGAATGACTCATGATACCCCCAGTAAAGTACTCTTAAATCCTCGTAACTCAGCAATAATTCTGCTGCATTAGATTTACAAATCCAAACAAAATTTCTATTTTGTTTTATGCAAATGAATTAAACAATGGAAATATCCAGTTATGTAACTCATTTGCATTTATTTTGCATATATGTAATGAACATGAAAAACAAAAAATAAATCCCAGTAAACTGTTCAATTTTGTACCTTTCATATTTTGTGTAGGTCTCTGGTAATATTGTTTTTTTGTTTTTTTTTTGTGTGTGTGTGAAAATTGAGAAAAGGCGTTTAATTAATCATATCGGGGTGAAAGACCCGTGCATTCAGGGTGTTCAAAATGTGTACTAAGTTAAACAATCGAAGGCGTCACCACCGGGGGTGTGGGGGTGCTACACCCGAAGAAATTTTCAGTTTCGGGAATATTTTGAGCACCGTCGGGAATTGCCATGTTCTTTTGTGATTCGTTTACTTTGTCGGAAAAAATTCTTTTATTTGGGGCTACACAAATGTCGTGAAATTTTATGATGCACGTTTTTCTGAAAATGAATAAGCTATGGTGGAGTTAGTTAGTTATATGGGGTTTTACGCCTCAACTTATAAGCTTTGGTGGAAAAAACTTCATTGTGTAAATCCAGAGGCGTAACCGCACTCAGAATTGATTGTGTTGGCAAACTGTTCTTTTGTTGGTAAATTGTTATATAATTTTTTGGAAAAGTAATCATAAATTAAGTTTCTTGTCAATTCGTGATCTCTTCTACACTGCTCTGGAAACCTCTGTCTTTTGAAGAAATCCAGTCTGGAGAATAGAAGTACTGCGTAGAGAGTATGCACGTGACGTCATCACTTCCCTAGATACACGTAGTGATAAAGTGTTGGATGGGACGCTACCTTTTGGCAGTTCTCCCAACGCCAAAGACACCATTCACTAAAAAACATCACATTTTACAGTTGTTAATTCATGATGTGATGTGGGTTACCACAGCGCCGACGATGGTAAAGAATGGATCTTCATTCTACTGCATCCCTGATCAATCTATTGATCCTAATCAAAGTTTAAGTTTAACGTTGAAGGGTCAGGAAGCAAATTGGCTCATCGAGGATCATATACACTAGAGTGAGCGTGGATGAACGCCGGTTCACCAGATTCTCATTCTCTTTTCGACTATGATAATGTACGTTAATGACCTACATTGTAACGTTATTATGCAAAGTTTGAAGAGGCAACTTGCCATGTGAATTTATAGGAACTACAGTATTCAAATAATCCGTGTGACATCACAGTAGTACGCATATTACGTTCTGATATCAAGAAATATTTCGAAAGCTACAGTGGATTTAAAAAATGAAAAAGTTGATGATTTTATTTCAAATTTTTAGAGTTTTTCAGGGGTGTAAAGTGACCAAAAACAACAGCAATAGATTTGGAAGTTACGGTAGTAAAACAAGACTTTAGGTCATATCTTTGCTAGCAGAAGAAAATCAATTCCAAAATTGTCTGCCATGAAGTAGACACAATATACTACACTGAAATAAAAGACTTTGAATGTGATGCAACTCAACCTGTTTGTTTGTCGGGGGTTAGGTGTAGCCTGTAGGGCTACATAGTCAGTTGCAACCGGTCCCAGTGGGATTGTAGGTTTACCACGCAACACAGTACCGACATCGGTATGTCTATCTACTGTTCATCATTCAGACATGGGTTTCAGTACACTGACTTTTTGCAACCATAGTCTGATTTTGCAAACGCTTCTTTGTTGACCAATTAAAACATGGTCTTAGAAGGGTCGATGACAGCTGCACACTGCCATGACTCTTTCACAATTTTGCGACCCCTTCCCCGCCATGAAAACCTAACAGTTTGATATTTCCGATGTGGCCACGTACATAGAAGACTGTCAGATGGAGTCAGGACTGGTAGTCGTGTCGAGAACAAAACTTGACTGGTTTTCACTGTCGCGTCACGGGCGAGTCGATGTCGGGTCGGGGCAATGGACGCTGGTTTTACACTTCCTGAAACAGTAAATTTTTACTCCCCACATGTCCATGCAAACTAAGGGTGCTTGACCACTAAACTGTACGTACTCGAGTATTCTGTCCACTACTAACGTAAGGTAACGTAGTATAGAATATTGAAGACAAGTAGAGGGCGCCTGCACATTAATTCCCAGTGGACATTGCATGTGTCCTGTGCACAGCTAATACTACGGTCTTGAGCAAAACTAAGTTGGATCGTGTTCGTGTTTACTGTGAACACTTACAGTGCGTACATTTTGTACAGCAATGGATAAGACGGTGACACGCTTACCGAATATCTCTGTAAATGCACTCCCTGCAAACATTGCTATAATGCGTTTAAAAACTGCAATTTTTAGGTTTCATATTCAGTTCTATTTGTAAATTGACAATTTCTATGTAAAATCTGGATCCTCTTTCCTGGTTTACTTCGCCTGATACATACTATATTTTTTCTGTTTCCCCTTGCCAGTTGCTACAATATCCTGTAATTCTGTCAGTGTACCTCTGACCCGAAAATTGCAGATCACCTTCACCGTTGCCAAATTACTTGGATTAGCTATCATCATACTGTCGGGAATTGTACTGCTCATTCAGGGTAAGTCTGTATTCAAATCTGTAACTTAGATGTAGCGAACTTGGGACTGCACTTTTGAAACGTAGATCGTGGGAGAAATGCTTATTTCCCAGTTTCGCAAATGGCGGCAATGCGACGTTCATTAAATTAATGTTTCCAGTGGGAAATTCAAGGACCTAGGACGTTCAGCTTGAAGACCTCATACAAATGTGATTTAACGGTCGATACCTACATTCGTAGTGTGTGAAAATCCATTTTTGTCGTTCACAATATCACCCAACGGTTGAAAGGTGGTCAAATGACGACCATTTTGAAATCAAAATTGCTGCTAAAATGACCCCTATACATGTATTCCATTCGGCTATGAGAACAATCGTCAACTTTTTAACCAAATGATGAACGTTTGTTTACAGCCGGGTACTTTCAAGTATACTAATTCATATTACGCTACCATCACGTGACTGGCCGCTCCTTCGAAATTAAAAATGATCGCCATTGGAAAATGTTAACTAGGTTATCTCAGCGTCAAGAAAATATAAAAATATGAAGCAAATGTAGATAACTGCATTTTATAAGGTGGGTTTTTGTGATAGCTTAAAAAACATCACCCGACGGTAGGGAGGGGTGTCAAACGATTGACATTTTGAAAAAAATGCCTTCATAGTCCATATATGTATTACATCGAGTTGCGGGGAAAATGGGCTAGGTTTGACATAAGCATGAAAGTTAAGTCATAGGTACGACTGAGTGGGCTGATTCAAATAAATCTAGGTACACGTGGTTATGACCACGCATCGGCAATTTTGAATTTAAAATAGCTGCAATCGTCATGAATTAATCAGGTTATTTCGATTTCTGGCAACAATCCAATCTTAATGTTTATACGTTTGTATCGTGAAAAAAATTTCTGTAGTGACAGATGGAACTTGACAATTCCAGGCAGTTTAAAGGGGGCTGTTTTTGAAATTTAAGATGGCCTTTATGCATAAATGATGACTTATTTCCAGGTTCTTTTAACCATGGTCATTTTGTGGGTCCAAATTTTCATCGTTATTTGGTAAGTGTGTATAACCACTAATTTATAGGAAGGGTCTTGAAGGTGACCGAGGGACGTGGCTGGGTACAAAGCCCCGCCGTCACCAGTTGTTCATATATTTTGCGTATTCTCTTCATGTGGGTATGGAATAGGTTTGACCGAAAGAAGAGACTTCAATGAGGATTTGTACGACAAGTAGCTGCGAGGTTGCAATCTCCCTTTCAAAAAAATGTGTATTTTGTCTATGAAAGAACCCAGGATCTGTAGAAACGAAAAAACTAGGAGGTCTGACTCCCATCCCACTGAAAGGGGTCGAAGAGCACCAGACACTAATCTTGCCTTATATATGTCCACACTTTGATTTTTTGAAGTACAAAGTATCCTGGCAAGCGAGACAAACCGTCGCATGTGGCAGAAATTGTGCTCTTTCATGCTTTTTCATGTCACTTCAATTTGAATTTGCACAGGAAATTGGCTTATGTTTTGAATCCTTAGCTGGCCAACTAAGTTTCAAGTCGAACAAGGGGCCTTATATAGGCCTGTAACTATAAATGTAGGGTGTAGATTGTAACATGCTATATTACTATCATTGACGTTACAAAACCTATGAGTTAAAACTATATTCCTCCTTCAGAAAAGCTCTGCTGTTACATTAAACTGCATTTTGGGTTGTAATGGATTACAGCAGGGAACCTCTTTTATAAGTAGAGGTTCAGTCTGTGAAATAAGTAACTTACCTTGACTGGTTTTCAAAAGACTGAAGTTCATAAGACCTCAGTTTTCAAATTGGCGTCAGGATCATAGCCGGCTAGCTCTGTGCTTATTTATCGGGTAAACTGCCAAACAATGAAGAAAAGAACGAGTGTTTGGGGATGGCTGGCTAATGGACAGAAGGGACTATTAGGTTTTCATACCAGGAGATGCAAAGTGGAGTTCAATGCAGCAGCTAAATCCTCTAGTGCATGAGCGGGGCAAAGTTTCCTTTAAAGTGTCATTTTGTGTCCACATTGACTTTGTCTCTTTGTGAGCAGTAGTTCCGTGTTGGACAGGTGAAGACAGAGCTTTACCCATTTGGTGCTTCTCTCCAGATACCCCAAGGACCCGACCCAGGTGGGATCTAGTGTCCTGCTTTTTGGGTCATTCTACTTTGAAAATGAAAATAAAATCGTTCAAAAATGCTGCCCTGCAGTTTTTTTTATTAACTTCAACAAGTCCACATATACAGGGAGGCAACTCAAGACTCCATCTCCTGATTGTGTCTCACTACACCTAATTTTGCTGTGTCGGGTGGCTACAGTGTAAACACTTTCAATGACGTGGGTAACCGTCCACCTGGACTGAGCGAAACCAGTAATGAGTATCTGTTATTTTCATTTGAGCACCGTCCCACCTATGCCGGTGCAATAACGTGTCATATAAATGCTTATTGCCCCTGAAGATAAGATTATCGCAGTAAATTTCCCATTGTGGCAGAGGAGAAAAATAATTTCCCCGGGGATCCATTTGGTCATTTCCAGGTGACACATAAAGCACATGAAATGGGCGCTACGGACCAACGAGTGATGGGACCCTATTTGTGATAAAGATCTTTAAATTGTTATTAAATGTAAGGTTATTTTTTACTCTTTGCTTCATAATGCTACGTCCAACTACGTTTGCAATTGGGCAATCATTGCATCGCCAGATATGGATTCCATACCAGAGTTATTGTTACAGGGGGAACACCATTACTCGGCATTTGGGAGTACATACCATAGACTGTTGTAAAATGAGGTCAGCTGAAGCAATTTTGAAGAAATTATATGTTTAGAAGCCATCAGTGGAATCTCAAGATTTGATTGAGTGATAAAGCCTGGTCGAAGATAAAAATAGTTCGGCCTTACCGGCTGAAAAATCTTCACGGACATTGCAAACTGAAACTCCCGTAATTTGGCCAACTTGCTGTCCGTCTTGCAAGAGGATTATTTGTGTCTGTCGAAAACGTGTACAAGGTTGTAAAAGCCACTTAACTTTTGGAATTTAGTGTTTAAAGGGGGACTTTATTGGAGTATACTATTCCTATCTAAAATTAGTTTATGACGGCCATTATGAACCAGAATATGGCGACTGTGTGATAAAATTAATTTCATCTTACGAAATGACTATTTGATCTAGCATAATGATGAACAATGACCTTTTCAAATTAAATCATTGTTGTGCGGTCACAACCATGCATACATAAATGAAATAAAAGTATATGGGTCATTTTGATCCTAAAAAGGCAATCGTTTGATCCCCTTCCGATCGTTAGGCAATATGGTACCTTAAATAATCAAAAAAAGAATTTTCAATCTATAAAGGTAAGTTTTGACATTTAAATCAAATTCGCATATGCTGTCTAGACACTGAGGCATTCGATACCCTACTAAAAAGATTCAAATGGCGGACACAAATCCTGAATGGCCGATATCTGCTGACCTAATATGACATTTGAACCCTACCAAAAAGTGAACCACAAAAAATGAAAAAGTCCTAGGAGGGAATCGCACTCGGGACCGTCTGCGTGAGAAACCGATCTCTAATCCACTATGTCATCAAAGAACTCGTTCAGCATATAGTATTTCTATTTATCCTTTAATTACAGCATCCCCTACACGTGTTCATAAGGTAATGCAAATAAGAATTATTATTGTAATAGTTATGCTTGTGAAAAAATTAATGTTTTTCTGTATAATTTTATCTTTGGAATGGTACAAAATTCAACCTTTTCGTTTGTAACCAAATGGCGGACACAATTCACTGAAAAGTTTCAAGGTTCTTCCTTTCAATATGAATAAGTTATATACCCATTATGAAGACTTGTCCACCATTGCTATCTTGAAATTATCTTTTTTACAAGAGGTTTTCAGGTTTTTGTACTTTCACCTCGGTGACTAAGGATGACATTTTCTCTTCGCAGAAACAAATCGGGTTTATCTTTTGATTTTAACGCATCCACATGCCTAGTATGAAAAGCGTCTTTGCTTCCTGCCTAGAAATATCGTGTTTACAAGGTTTTCCCTTTTTGACCTCTGGTTACCTTTGTCCTCCACCAAAAACAGCAGGGGTCTTTCTCTTAATATAATAATAATGATGATGATGATGATGATGATGATGATGATGATGATGATGATGATGACGACGACGACGACGACGATGACGATGATGATCCATCATTGTTATCTTGAGATATTGTGTTTACAATCCAAGCGTCACAAACACACATACATACACACGCTCTCAATCGACGGCGTGATTGCACAGATTCCTTTTGCCCTCGGTAAGGAATCAAAAACATCTTGTATAAGAAAACCTTGTCAGGGATTGGAATTCTGTAGTAACAGAAAGAGAAACTAGTTACAAATCTGCTCTAAAAATGCGCAGGCGTTACAGCAGGTGTTACATGTTTGTCCCGATAATTGAAACTGTACAGGTATTACATTTTTTCCCGATAAGTTTTCTTTTCAAATTAACACAGTGACAATAACACGTTCTGAGTTGAAAATTATCAGGTTTCGAAATTTGTTACTAAATCTACGTAACCGCCGACTTCATCACAATAATATTACTTTCTTTTAGGACTAAAATCACTAACTGACACTAAATGTTTACGAAGAAGTTTGCCTTTATTCAATAAAATCGTGCGTATAACACCCAAAACCGAAACCAAGGCAAAACCACCTGAAACTGGATCTGTTGTTTTCGTTGAGTGTCGGTGGTCTTAGACCGACAGCAGGGGCGTAGCCTGCAGGGGCGGTCAGAGGGCTACTGCCCCCTGAGATTTTCAAACCGTACATGGAAGTTGGCCTACTTGAGAAAAAAAAAGGAAATAACACTGTTAAAATTATAATTTTAAGGCCCTCAAAACCTGGAAAATTGCATTTAAAGGTTCTTTTTCCCCAAATTTTCCCGGGGAGATCTGCGGAGCCCCGCCATGGATGCGTTCTTATGTCGGTTTCTCTGCCTGAACCAAAAATCTTCCTCCTACAAGAAACATAACTTGAATACACCACTATATACACTGGCTAAAGAAAAAATAACCAATGATTACCTTTAATTAGTAGCTGAACTCAATGACACGGAGCTTATGAAGTAACTTTTAATTTAAAGGGCACAAGCAGTCGCCTCAAACTTATTTTCAACTACAGCCAAGTCTCACAAATATCTCTTCATTTCACTTCATGTATACTTCATGATATGTTAGATGATAAGTATGCATATTCACGGTAAACCAAGAAGTTAGTCTATACGTAATTTTCTCAACTCATGCAGGGAGAAACATAGGGTAACATGATTCTCAAGAGCCATTACACTAATTCAATTTGGGGTGACTGCATTTTTAAATCAAATCTAACTTTCCTTCTTGAAATCTAATTTGTTTCTAAAGCATGTAAATTGAAAGTAAAGAATGTTTAGATGCAACTTTTAACACCTAAAATGTGTCATTCCCCACCCCCTTCGCTATGGCTACGCACCAACTGATGGTGGCTACCCCAGTGCCATACTAAGAGCGCTAGGGTAAGCCTGCAACGCATACCAGCCTTCTTGTAGGGGTCATGCATGCCAAAGCCGAAGAATTCCGTAAATAATTAAAAGTTTAGATCATGTTATGAGTCCAAAGCTTCACCGAAGAAAACACCATTTTGGATCTAGGAAAACTTAGAACAAGAAACATTTCTCATAGAGTAGAGGTGGAATCTCTCCCTTAAGGCAATATCCCCTTCAATTTAACTCTAACAGTATAGAAAAAAATCACTAAATAATAAGGATTCCTTAACATATAATCAATTCAGTTTCAGAAAGATAACACCATTTAACATCTTAGCCACCTTTTTCAAAGAATATATATATATATATATATATATATACATATAAAGCAATATATCGCCACCATACAGCACATAACATCTCCAGTGTATTAAGAAATGACGACCCTTCCGAAACTTCGAGTTTTTAAATACAAGGTTTTAGCCAATTTTAGTTCTTGCTTTTAGTGTATTCTTTTAGACTGTTATATATATATATATATATATACATATATAGATCAATAAAAGTGATGAAAAAGTGCTTAATATTCAGTAGAAAACTCCGCAACGTTTCGGGTCGCTACCCTTCATCTGGCGGCTAAATAATAAGTGATCGGTAAAACGCGATTCAAATGAAACAAACAAATGCGTACAAGTTTCGAATGCCTTGGGTCGTGTTCAAGGAATTAACAGAGCTACGACCATGATCCCCAAAACGGCGAACGTGAAATCCACTGCTAGAATAACTTTTGTCATATGTTGTCACGCTTCCGTTCGTCCCATTATTCAGTCCATTTATAGGAACGTGGAAATCTTCGACCAAGATCCCTCTACCCCTGAGATTTTCCCTGAACCACCTATCACGGCATTTAGAAATGAGAAAAATATTGCCAGTCACTTAGTTCGAGCCTCTCATCCCCAACCATTAAATCCTGATTCTCCAGGGACTTTTCTTTGCAATTGTCGACAATGTAATACTTGGCCTGTAGTTAGCCATGACAGGTGTCTCTCTGTTTTGGGCCCCAGCAACAACAGCTTCAACATTAACCAGCGTTTTACTTGTACATCCACCAACGTAGTATACATTTTAACCTGTAGGCGGTGTACTATTTTGTATATTGGTGAAACGAAACGACGCTTGGCTGACCGTGTAACTGAACACTTACGATCCATCAAGCAAAACCTTCCTGGCTATCCGGTAGCTAGTCATTTCAACCCCCATCAGTTGGTTCGATGCATAACTTGATGGTCACGGCAGCAATATCATGCCGTGGTTCCGACCGCGATCGTCTAATAACAGAAAATCGCTTAATAGTGAAGCTCGGGACCCTCGTCCCTAATGGACTGAATGTTAAACTTGAAACATTGTAACTGCTCTTTGGGAGGGGGGGGGGCAGGATTGGCCGTGCCCATTTCTAACGCTTTTGATTTAATTGCCAAACACCGCGTGCTCGTTTTTGACATGACTGCCTTTCGTTATTTGTTTTGGATTGCGTCATGACAGTTTCTACTTATTACCTGCACTTGCGTGTTTTTACTGTTTTGCTGCTTTACACGCAGATGCGTTATTTCACTGCGTGGTTTTACTGTGTACATACACACTCTACGAGCGCTGCCTACGCACGTCATGACAGTTTTTACTTATTTCACGCACTTACGAGGTTTTATTCATTAATTGCTTTCACGCGGTTACGTTATTTCACTGCGTCGTTTTACGGTGTACATACACACTCCATGAGCGCTGCCAACGCATATCATGACAGTTTCTACTTATATCACGCACTTGCGAGGTTTTACTGTTTAACTGCTTTACACGCGTTTGCGTTATTTCACTGCGTTGTTTAACGGTGCACATACGAACTCTACGAGTGCTGACAACGCACGTCATGACAGTTTTTACTTATTTCACGCACTTAACGAGGTTTTACTGTTTTACTGCTTTACACGCGGTTGCGTTATTTTCAGTGTACATGCACGCTCTGAGAGCGCTGTCAACGCACGCACGTCGTTCGAGTCGTGTGGGTACGCATTTGTTTGTTTCATCTGAATCGCGTTTCACTGATCAGTTATTATTTAGCCGCCAGATGAAGGGTAACGACCCGAAACGTTGTGGAGTTTTCTTCTGAATATTAAGCACT
>WURT03097493.1:0-12510 GCA_009936505.3 Holothuria glaberrima
AGCGAGGTATCTCGAAATATATTGCTTAAATTTTCCAAACTGGATGATATGAAGGCGTCACCACTTTGTCTTTTTTTTCTTATATATATATATATATATATATATATACAATAAAATGTGAACAGGAATACGCAATTCTGGATTGTGCACGTGTCTATCGCGAGGTGGACGCGGCCACAACACACAGCGCGTGTGTGTAATTAATGATATACCAGCACTGCATGCCTGTTGTATAGTTGTCACTCGACAAATCCGCACTCACTACTGCGGAAGTCGTGTCGTTTCAGACTAAGTAGACAGCAGTAGACAGTAGGCACCAGATTGTATGTAAGGACACATAATTTTCAAAAATTGTCAAAGGAAAGGGGCATACCCTCCCCTTAAACCCCTCTCGCATATGCCAATTTTTTTCTTTAGTTTCTTAAAATACGTAAACATTTTAACACAAATATTTTACTTAAAAATGTAGCATATGTTGCACCAGATTGCATGTAAGGACACCTAATTTTTCAAAAATTTTCAAAGGGGAGTGGGATAGACACCCCTCCCCTTAAACCCCTCCCTAAAGCCTGCGATCACACAAATACTACATGGCCCTCCTTAAGAAAAATCCTGGACGTCTGACGAATACTTTTCAAATTCCGAACGTCAGGTTCAGCTCCTGAAGTATAGTGGCATGACGGGAGGAATGGCCTAACTCATTAGAATCATTGGGAATCTTTGCATTGGACAATGTATTATGAACAAAAATATACCTATCCCGGGAATTAATTTTTTACCGAGAAATATGCCAAAACCTCAAAGCTTCTGGGGGCCTCTCCCCCTGGGACCCCATCAGGGCTTTGTGCCTGGACCCCACCCGCTAAAGCTCGCGCTTCGCGCTCGTTTTACGCATTACCAGATCTGTCGGTAAAACATGATCTCTCCAACCCCAAAGATTACACCTTCGCTACCCTCCTGGGTTTTGAACAAAATATCAACGGTGCACAAACAGGATTTTCATTTGAATGATTCATGATCTGATTTAGGAACTTTCGTTGTCCCTCCCTCCCTCTATAATAATTTTGTTGCCTCTCCATAAAGACGTAGGCCTATTCAATTAATATTTCTTGTGCAACTCTGACGGGACTGGTTCAGTCCTCAGTAAAGGCACTTGTACAGCTCCCTACACACGGTCTTTACAACGACCCATTGAAAATATGGGGTCTTCGATCAGCACACGGCTGGTCGAAATCGATGTTATTCTTATGCTTATAGCAAAACTGGGACCTAAAGTCATTATTTACTGCCATAACATTTACTTTTCAAATCTTTCACTAATATTGCAGTTGTTTTTTATCTCTTTAAACTTTTGAAAAGTTCCGAAAATTTGAAATAAAATCATCATCTTTGCCACTTCGTAAAATTTACAGAAGCGTTCGAAATAAGTTGTTGATATCAGAATGCCGTGGATGTGCGTAAGAATGTGACATCACACAGAACATTTGATTACTGTAGTTCCTAAACATACCAGGCGGGGTTCTGGGGACAGTTTTTTTTTTTTTTGAAGGGGGGGTGCTATGTTGCCATTGACCCTGGTGAAACCGGATGAAGAGAAGGTCCGTAGCCATGAATTCTGATATAAGGGGCACCGGTACAGCAAAGGTGGGCACCGAAGAAGAGTTATGTTTGTAGCTAGTGATGCCACCAGATGATGACAGTTTGCGGGAACCACAGGGGATGATATCTCAAGCCGTACACGGATAGCTTAAAGAGATCGTACTTACGCGTGAACGTGCCCGTAAAGTTTCCCTTCCTTTGCAGCAATCCCCTTCCTCTGGCAATAAAGAGACGTAGAATTTGTATAAAGTCTCACAAGTGAACAGAACACTAGGCTATGGTCATGATGGTGCTTCTTCAGCTGTTCAGTTCCGCAAGCGTAGATGAAGAGTTGCGTGTTTTTCCGACGGTCACCACGTTGAGAAGATCCGTGAGCTACCGTAAGTCCCCGGTGTGATTTAGCATAATATTGGTGGGATCTAGACTAAGGGAAGATGCGATGGGAACACTAGCTCCCCAACGAAACTGAACAATCTTTTTTCTTACAAAATATGTTTGCCACGATAGTGAGGCTGAAGAAATAATCTTCCAAAAGATCGGAAGAAGAGATTAGAACTTTGCAACGGTGCGTTTCCGTGCTTCTCTAGAATCACGACTACACACAATAACAACATTTGTGGAAACGTTGAATACCTCTAGAACTGTAGATGAAAGCGCGCGTAGCGGGAGAAAATTTTTTGAAGTTATAGAAAGAATTGTTACAGAAATTACTGCCTACGGGCCTGATGAAGAACTATGTGGAATACTTTCTGGGCATATCTATGTTCTTCACCACTACTAGCCTACATGAAATTTTGCTCAATTTTGGGGAGGGGGATAGGATAAATTTTGGAGGGATATAGCCCCTACCCCCGTAGAACCGCGCCTGATACATACACGTGGCAATTGCATCTTCAAACATTCCATACTAACCGTAACGTGACAATGTAGCTCATTAGCAAACTGATGTAAAAACGTCCCTTACCCCTTTGATATTTAGCGGCCTGTGCATGTGCAGGAGTAACTGGTTGAAGTACAATTCGGAGTGTTTGAAGACCTATTGTGTACATTTGAACAAAGGCCAAATGAGGGGAGATACGGTACCATCTTACAGACACTATATAACATGAACGTGTAGATGTGTTATTAAAATGGTGTAACCATCTAACTGTCATTAATACTACAAAATATGTGTTATGGTTTATATCTGATTGAGTTCCTTCTGCAGTTTTGAGAGGTAGACAGAATGTTATCAGCCTAATAGACCACATGTGAAGGTATGTGTTGTCTTATCCATTGATGTTATGGTGCTATTACCTGTTTAACTTGGAAAAGGGAAATACATAATAGATAGCACTACCCATGGGTGGGGGGACTGGGGAACAATCCCCCATGAAATTGGATGGGGGATATTGTACACTATACCCCCCCCCCCATGAAATTAACCAGGCAGATCCGGAAATCAGAACACTTTACCTTTTTCTAGACTTTTTACAATAGGCCTATTTATTTTCAGGAAATACTTCTGACAGTTGTCATAGTATCACCTTGCAAAACCTGGAAAGGGCCATTTCAAGTGATTTGGGGTATTTTTGGCAAAATTTTCTACGCTCTGCGCCAACTGATCATGGCTCTCCGCTTAGATAGTGCCACTGACTATTTCCGGAAATCAGAACACTACCTTTTTTCTAGACTTTTTACAACAGGCTTTTTTCTGGAAATACTTCTGACAGTTGTTATAGTATCACCTTGCAAAACCTAGAAAGGACCATTTCCAGTGATCTGGAGGTATTTTTGGCCAAAATTTCCTACGCTCCGCGCCAACTGGTCGTGGCGCTCCGCTTAGATAGTACCACTAAGTAAATCCGGAAATCAGAACACTTAACCTTTTACTAGACTTTTTTACAATATGCCTTTTTTAGGAAATACTTGTTGCCATAGTGTCACGTTGCAAAGCCTGGAAAGGGCCGTTTCCGGTGATCTGGGGGATATTTTTGACCAAAATTTTCTTTGCACTCTCCGAGCCAACCGATGGTGGCGCTTCTCTTAGATAGTGTCACTGACAATATATCCCCCCCCCCCCACTTTCAAAGACCGTCGGATCGCACTACGCTACCCAATCAAAAGTGTTGGAATAACGTTGAAGTAGTCCATCCAAACAATAAAGATAGAAGAACATCAATCACAGAGGGAATTTTTCTAAATATTGTTCGATTATCGTAATGAAAATCGATACTGCTTGTAAACAATCTTTGTTCCGTTCAATCAATTCAAAAGGCTAGTAAGCCAAAGCAGCCCAAGTAAAGGTGCCCACGTATATGCCAGAGAACGAGCACTGAACACATTATATTCAAACAACAGCCTTACTTCATACTTGAAGACTGACTGTACAGTACCATGGACCTGATGGAGCTAATATTCGAAAGGTTTTATTGGTTCCATGATAGTTAATCAAAGGGATTAATTTCCGTTGAAACCCACCTATCCAATTTCGGAACCGACTACAGCCCTCGTGACAGGCAGTGGCGGAGCTACCATATAGTCAGAGGGGGCGGTCCCCTGACGGACTCAAATCGACTGTCGGGGTCCTTTTTAGGTTTTTACCGTACTGAAGCATAGGGTATCTACTTACTTCGAAGCGCCCCTACGGGCAATTCTCGCCCCTTTGACCGAACTCCCTTGCTCTACCCACTTCGAAGCGCCCCTACAGGCCGTTCTTGCCCCTTCCGACCGAATTCCCTTCCTCCGCCACTGCCTCGTGAACTAGTCGATAAGACCACAAAGGGACTAGGTATTAGGGGAGTACGTTGCTGACCGGAAGGGAGCAGACCGTAAAATTTGTGCAATCAGGGACCTTTCGTGATCAATGAAGAGTTGGACGACTTTTTGTATGATTCCAAAGGTAATCTTAGGGACTCATGCACATGGAGACAGTTTTTTTTTTTTTTTACATTCAGCCGGATGTAGGTAGTATGCAACTGTGCACTGAAACTTGGAAGTGTAGTAACTCTGAGAAAAGTGTAAAATCGTCTTAATCAGTTTTGTTTCAAACTTATGGTGGAAATTCAAAGCACAGATAATCATGACTAATCATAGCAGCAGAACTTCAAGTTCAGGCTGCTTGAGTGGTTTTATCATTCGTGTGTTGGGTGCAAGTTACGTGTGGTACCGTGGTATGTGCAGGGCAACTCCTGGCAAATTGCTTGTAAAGTTATGAGAAAACAATGCGCCTGTGGCATAGCCTACCATAGAATAAGCTTGTAGTCAGTGGCAGGTACACCTCAGGAGAGGCAGAAGGGAACTGGTTGTCTCTAGGTCTCACAAAAGAAGAAATACCAGTTTTAAAATTTGCTATGATTATGTGATAGTGTGACTTGCGTTGACTTGTAATTGTAAACACCATGCAGCAACTGACTCGAGTTGATTCAACCAAAATGGCTCACTTGTCTTGACTTGACTTGGCTTTTGTCTTGACTTGACTTGAAGATGAGCCTGACTTGACTTGACTTGAGCAATGTGACGAATGACTTGACGTGACTTGTGACACGACCTAACCTAAGTTGACTCGTTACAACACTGATAAGCAGTTAGTAAGACTGTGCCATCCATCAGACTTAGTGGAGTCCCTTACAAACAGGCTGTTGCTTCTACGAAATTAGCCACTGTCATTTCATTTATTTGGTTCTTTACAATATTTGATAATAATTGAAACAATGTACAGGAATGAAGGCAATACATAACATTAAGATATTGTGAAGGAAAAACTCTAAAAAATCCAGAGTAGGGTGCTCCCCCAAAAAAACAGTAACTTACCGGAGAAAAAACATGAGTTTACCTTAGAAAAAAAGACAAAATGACAGCATACAGCTGTCCAACTTTCCTTCCAAATACCCGCCCAGTTTTACACCCGTGAACCCTCCCTTATGCCACCCCACCACCTCCTACCCCACCCCTTCAAAAAGAAACATCCAGTACAAAAGCCTGTCGCTTCCTGGTCGCCATGGCTTAAAGGGAAATGGCAGTCGCCCCAAGTTTACTTTCAAAAGTTTGATAAATCTTACAAGTCTCCTCTTATTTCGCTCACAAGTATCTTTCATTATGTTTCTTTATAGAAACATTGAATATCAAGGTAAACCAAGGAGTTTTTCTGCATGAATGTAACAAATGAGTGAAAAACAAATCATCACAAGAGCGTGGATCATGGGGGGCGGACGCGCCTCCCTCACTTTTTTTTGGAAGGGGACATCTCCAAAAGTCCTCCCCCACTTTTTCAAAAATGATGAAAACTATATGATTACAAATTGACACTACATATGAAAAGCTAAATTTCGCCCAAATACTGAAATATGGCACCATTTGCCATAAAATCACCTTCCAATTTTTCTGCAAAGGGGGACACTCCTCCCCTTAGACCCCTCCCCCAGGACAGCGATTCGCAAATGGTGAAAAGTTCCCCCTCACACTTTGGAGATAGATCCACGCCCTTGATTGATAAGAGTCATTCCTGAACTAGGATGACGGGGTACATGCACTCATTTAAATTGGGAGGGACTGTATTAATTTTCCCTTTATGAACAGGTCGCCGTCAATTCTTAAGACGCCGTTGTCATTTCTAAGTTCGCTGTCACCAGTTAATCTTACGGTGTTGCCGGTGTTTAGTTGCACGTTGTAACTTGCAAATGACAGGCTGTTTCTGCTAAGAAATTAGCCGCTGTCGCTTTATAACAGGTCGTCATGGCTTAAGAACGTACAGATGGCTGTCAATTCTCAGAAACGTCGTTGTCATTTTAGTCAGAGCCCCAATGTCCAAAAAGTGCTCTAAAATGGAGTTTGCTTACTTCCAGAGACGTATTTTTTTAAACCAATGGCATTTGGAAGTCTAGACCCTCAGGATTTCGAATCCAGAGGTCTGCATTTTCGCCGGGATTGCAAAAATATAGATATTGCGAAATAAACATGACGTCATCAAATTTTGTTGAAATTAATGGAAATTGAACAATTTTCTGTTTCAACATATTAAGTAAAGTTTATAACAGTCTTTTTATCCAGCATTTATTTCAAACAATTAATTATTGAAATATCGAGTTCTTGACGTATTAAAAATACTTAAATAGCAAATATTTAGATGCAACTCATAGCAGGTCTACACCAGGGTTGTCCAACCTACGGCCCCCGGGCCACGGTCCGGCCCGCCGCAAGGTTGCGTCCGGCACGTCAGAAATGATCTATAGTGCAAAATTTTAACTTTAAGCTACGCCGTCCGCTACGACATGCGATCAACCATTCCAATCTTCTTTGAAACTGCGTATAGCCTACATTAAAATAATATTATTAATGTCCAATTTTACCCTGCCAATTTTTCTAATTATAATTAATGACCTGTTTCTGTTTGATGCAAGGTCCGAAATACGGCAGCCATGGTTTTGTTTACTTGGGGTAGAGGCAATCACCCTCTGCTTTCGGTTTGACGTTCCTTTTACATCATAATGGTGCCCCCACGCAAAACATAAGATTTGCGTGGCAATCTTGTACATTTGGGATGCAAACTTTCTTCCAACACTGGCAACTTACACACTGTAGACGAGGAATGCTGGTGAAAAAAGTTGTTTTAGAATGCAATTTGCTGCAATGCATGATGGACTTTAGATTTTAATATACTGGCGACCGACGTATAATATAGGCGAGGCTTGAATTTCTCTGCATGCCACTAGCAACAGTTTCAGATAATTTGCGGCAAATCTCCTAACAGGCTAGACAGTTTGGGGTTGTATATTTATGTACCTCAACATGGTGGGAGGAAGTCATGTCAGAGTGGGCGAGGTCGTCGAAGAGCCAAAGCCACTTGTGATACAACAAACTGTTTTGCCCAAGGGGTCAGTCCCCTAGCAATGTCCCTACATTTGCTCAAAGAGGGGGGGGGGATTCAAAACGAACTAAAAACTTTCTGCTCGCTTGGCTTCTCTTGCTGCACTGTCTATTTCTTCCTACATTAATAACATAAATAGTGTAAGTCTTCACAACAATTGGTACAAGTAATCTAGACATATACACAGTTTCTGTATGAAGGGCATTAAAATCCATCCTCAACAAAGTTTTCTCTCATTGCCCTACGGTAAGATAATCTGGTAAGGGAGTCGGGTTTGACCATGTCCTTGGAAGGATGGGATAGATACAATTAAACGCGTCCATTGCGCAAAATGTAACAACGTGAAGATTCACATCAGACGGCATTGAAAAACTCCAAGATGTCCGCTATATATTTTAAAGTGCCATAACTTGGTAAGTCATGCACCGAAGGACCAACGCCTTTGGTACTTTGGGGGGGGGGTGGTACAGCAGGCTTGGAGGAGGGAGAGGGGCAAAAATTCATCTAAGTTAAATGCTAAAAGTTCATTGAAAATTTAGGTGGAGGCTTTAGTTTATTAGCGCCCCCAAATTTCGAAATAATATGCTTATTGGAAATTTTTTTGGGAGGGGCCCGACAACAATCCGTTAGTAGGACCGCCCCTGAGGTAACCGTGGCACACTAATATCACTTATCGTAGTGTTGGTAGAATTGTGAGTCTACTACGAAGACGCTATATGGCACTAATGCAGCCAAAGTGAGTCTTGTTTCGCCCCAGGTGACGGCAGGAGTGAACAAAAATAATTGCGATGGTGGCAGTTGTCGCAATTCACGATCTCCTAGTCCTGTAAGTTTTCTTCGAGTGACACCTACTGTCCAGCCACCCATTCTACGTGGTCTCTATTGATTGTTTATGCGGACTGTGGCTTCAATGATAGGCCAATTAATGGGACTGGGGTGCCGGCCGAGAATAAGCTGTCCCATACGACGACTAACATTGTTTCCAGTACCGTCTGATGTGAATCTTTAAGTTTTGGGCCGAAAGTTGTTGCATTTTTGCCCCCCCCCCCTCATCTGCTCATGGTTGTTGCATTTTGGGCAAAACGTTGTTACATTTTGGCCCCCCCCCCTCGCAAAATTGTTACATTTTGGGCAGACATGTTGGACCTATTTGTTACATTTTGGTAAGTTGTAACAAAATAGGTCGTAACACGCCCCCATACACTGTACATATAGGCGAAATTTTAAATAACGCACAAAAATCAACGAAAGCAACCTGTCGGGTATTTTCGACGAGTAGGTACCCCCAGGGGCAAAGTTCAAACACCCATAAGTTCAGATAGGTAGGGATAAAATTCGACTTTTCAAACCGACCGATTCCAGATCCATTGGAAAACATGCGGATCTGGGGTAGTTTAGTGCGGTGAATTCCGTTTTTTTTCATCTATATAGTGTTCCGGTTTTGAGGTATAGGCTATGATAAATCGAAAATTGAGCATTTTTGGGTGGCCATAACTCAATAACGCAACGTGCTATGAACTTAAGACATGACTCATTGGATCTGGCGTGCCGAAATGCATCATGAATGTTTTTCTCTCTGAGCCTCAAATTGGCTTGAAAATAGCATTTTTGAGCACTGTTTACTAGACATACGAAACATACGGATCGGGGCATGTCAAATCGAAGAGCTTCGAATTTTATCACGGGGACCTCAGATCTGGACTCTACGGATCCGATTTACCCGGTTTCCACCCAAAATTTTTGGGTCCGTCATTTTGTCCGCCATCTAGGATTTTTTTTTATACCTCATAGGAGACACCCAAAAATGGGTAATCCGAGTAAAACAAAGTACGAGAATTCGACTTTTGCAACTCCCAGGCAGATCTGGCCTTGTTTGGCCGAGTTACGACAGGTTAAATTATTTTTTCGGCCATTTTGGATTTTTATGACGTCACCCGAAGCACCCAAGTGGGCAGGAAATAGATTTTCTAGATGTTTTAGACCACGCTGAATTCAACGGATCAAGTTTTAGCCCGAACTGACTTTCTGGCGGCCATTTTGATTTTTCATAACCACACAGAAGACACCCAAAAATATTTATTTCAGGTGTTGAGTATGTCACGAGAAATTGAATGATGCAACTCACAGTCCTATCCGAACTTGTTTGGTTAAGTTACGGCACTTTAAAAAATATAGCGGCCACCTTGGACTTTTTCAATACCGTCTGATGTGAATCTTCACGTTGCTACATTTTGGGCAGAAAGTTTTTGCATTTTGGACCAACTTTCATAGTTGTTGCATATTGGGCAGAAAGTTGTTACATTTTGGACCAAGTTGTTGCATTTTGGTCAGTTGTTACAAAATGGGTCGTAACAAGGCAGAGCCTCTCTGCAACCTTTATCGACATGAAATATGATTTTTAATACAAGTGTTTGACTGGCTCTCGCTCCATTCGTTACAATCCATATCTGATGGCTGTCATAAAGGTAGAAATGTTCGCGGAAAAATTCAAGGAAAACTCTTCCTAAAGCTAGTGATACACCTGTTACTTCTAGGGCCGTAGCCTGCAGGGGACAGGTAGCAACCCCCTCCCCCCGAGATTTCCAAACTGAAAATAACAGTTGGCCGACTTGAGAAAAAAATACTGAAAGCATAAAACTTTCATTGTCCAAATTATGATTTCGAGGCCCACAAAACTTAAGAAATCGCATGTAAAGGTTTCTCTTTCTCCAAATTTCCCGGGAAGGTCCTTGGATCCCCGCCATGGACGGGTTCTAATCTCGTGGGTTTCTCTTTTTAACGATTAAATCATCTTCCCCCTACAAGCTTACAAGATACACCGCTTATACACTGGATAAAGATAAAATAGCCTGTGATTACTTTTAGTAATTAGCTAATCTCAATGAGCTTGTAAAGTAGTTTTACTTAAAAGGGTATATTAAGCAGTTGATAGATGACAAACTTATTTTGAAACAACGGCTAAATCTCACAAATATTCTCTTATTTCACATCAAGTAGGCCAATCTTTCATGATATGTTAGATGATGATCATATTTACACCCATTTGTCCATTTCACCTGTACCATTTTTGCCCCACCTGGCTCCACCCCTGGAAAATTATACATTCGTTTTCCTTTCGTTTAGTTATGAAAGCATGATATGTAACGAAGAAGATAATTGTAAATAAAAAGCAATAGAAGCTATTGCGATACTTGTTGGGCATGGATTAAAAAACAAGCTCTACAATAACTCATTCTGTCAAATAAACATTAAACAAATACATTTTTAATCATATTAATGTTATATTAATCAGAACTCCATAATGCATATGCAAGTTAAAGATCGCAAAATTAGAAGAAGGTACACATATTCATTTGAGAAACAGGTAATATTTGAAACCATGACAATCAGAAATTGACTATTGGGAAAAATGCATTTTAAATTCTGATTTTGTACACATGTCAATGGCTGAAAATAAATTTTAAGTGCCATCAGTATTTACTATTTAGATACTATATCGTTTGCAAATTACACTTAATGAATGGACTGTTATGACATAAGTTCAAATGTGTAAAAAGAGAAAAATGTTAATTTACAATGTGTTTCACCGAAATTTGATGACGTCATCATATATTGTCCAGTAGACCTCATTAGAAACTTTTTTTGAAATCAGACACATGCTTTTATCATTAAGAACATCCTGATGCACACAAAAATTGTTAGAAATAGCAAAAGATATGCATATTCATCGGAGAAATAGGTAATATTTGAAGCGATGAGAAACAGAAATTGATTATTAAGAAAAACGCATTTGAATTTTCTGTTTTGTACAAAAATCAACAAAAAAATTACATAACTGGAAATCGGTAGCGGAAATCTGGAAATCGTATCGTTTGAAAATAAAGCTAAATGAAATGACTGTTATGCAATATATTTAAATGTATAAAATGGGAAAAACGTTCATTTTACATGTGTTCTACCAAATTGATGACGTCATCCTATTTCGTCCAATAGGCCACATAAAAATATTTGTTTTGAATAAGACACATAATTCCGAAGTCAAAATATCCTTATGTACATATAAACAATTAAAAATGGCAAGATAGAATAAAATTTTGTACATTTATAAGAAAAATAGCTAATATTTTTGGCTATGAAAAAGACGGAAATTGACTATTGAGAAAAACGTACCTAAATTTCTCATTTTGTACACAAGTCAATGAGAAAATATATATTAAAAGTTCAATAACTCGATAGTTCAATAATAAATTGTTTGAAATAAATGCTGGATAAAAAGACTGTACTGAACTTTACTCAAATATGTTAAAACAGAAAAATGTTCATTTTCAACAAAATTCGATGACGTCATGTTTATTGGGCAATATCTATATTTTTGCAATCCCGGCGAAAAGCAGACCTCTGGATTCGCAGTCCTGAGGGTCTAGACCAGTGGTTCTCAAAGTGGTCCCTAAAGCCTCACAGGGGTGCTGAGAAGTCTCAAGTGGGCGCTACAGAGAACACGGGGAATAGGAGGGCGTTGGTCTTGATTTGGAGGTCCCTGGTGATTACGACACATCACTACAGCGATTTAGGGCACAATAAGGCATCCAGGGGTCTGTTCCCCTCCGCTTGTTTCTACCTCCCACACTCACCCTCCCCCTCCCGAAAATAAATTTTGTTACTCAAAATTATCCAGAAATGGCGTTAGAAGTTTAATAACTCCACTCATTGGTCGATCCAATTTCTTCCGCGTTTGGATTATATATATTTTGGGGGGGGGGGGGGCATTGGCACAGTTCAAGAAGGTGGAAGCGGCGGTAGTCTAAAAAATTTGAGAACCACTGGTCTAGACTATCAAAATACGTTGGTTTAAAAAGTAGATCTCCCGAAGTAAGCTCCCGGCCATCTGGCACTGCCTGTGGCTCTGACTCTTTCTAAGTACTCCTGTTACTATATAAACAAGAGGGCAATCCACGGAGTTGCTTATCTCATCGCTAGCACTGAGCCGTATAACTGGAGGACGCATGTCAATGTGGAAGCCAAAGATATGATAAGTATAGATACCAAACCCTCAACCCGTACTGTTA
>WURT03097504.1:0-12509 GCA_009936505.3 Holothuria glaberrima
GAATAGAACATTCAATCTTTCAACTCATGAAATTATTCATACTATTGCACTCATAAACATTCATTATTTGTATAATAATTTATCATGTGTGTTTACATATCAGTGGCAGGGTAATCGAAAACATTGCCCTCGAGATCAAGGACTTCAAGTTCGAGGCCGGCCTCAAGACCTCCATTACTGACCATATGGGAAGGTATCTCACTGGTAGGTAGTGATGCCCAGAGCCACAAGAGGAGGGTGTGTAAGGAAACTCCACTGACATGCAAGTGTGTAAACAGAGGATCCTACACAAACGTGGTATATATATATATATATATATATATATATATATAGGGTCACTGCAGGCTTACGCAATGTCGTATGTGTGCCCACGTGTGTGTCAGGTTTTGGACTTACTCAAATATTTCAGTATACACTCATATGCGACATTTGAGATACGAAACTTGGGAAATGGTAAAACAAGGCTCAATAAAATCAACGACTGGTGTGAAGAATTTTGATATTTTGTTTTACTCGGTGTGTCGTAACTGTTGCAGATTCATCATCGAAGAACACAAACAACAGTAACTGGGGGCCATTTGCCCCAAGGTTTCTGTTGGCGACAGCTGTGTGGAGGGTTTCTGGCATGTGATCCTCTATGTTGCATTTCTGTGGTTGCCTTAGACAGCATGTCGAAGTCAGCGTATCTGGTAATCAGTAAAGTCCAAGTTGGTTTGTGTGGCAAGGAAGGTGCCAAAAATTAACGCCTGCTTCGCAGGACGCTTAAAACCTGCTCGACAAAGTATGGGCAACATTAAACATGTTTCGTTACTTATGTTTGGACTTTTGCCTAGCACTTCTGGTTAACTGACACACGAGGCGGTATGATGAAGGTTATGAAATTATGAATTTATGAATTATTCATATGTAGAGAGGTGTTTCACCGACGTCGTTGCGTAGCGCGTCTCTCAGATAGACCTTATACAAATTACGTCCCAGACTAAGACTATTTATTGACTAGAGACCAAGGTTATAATGGCGGGAATTTCCATCCATGAATGCAAAATTAGGTCCAAATTTGCAGTGTCTCAAACAACCAGTCCTTTCTTCCTTGCGTGTACTTTCTTAAACACTGCTATTTATAGGGCTTGATGTGGTGCACAGAATTAACCTCAACGTATATACGCTGTATAGCTTCTCTCATAGCCTACAGGTAGCGGACCACTAACTCAAATGTTCTAGCACCGAAAAATATTGACTGACAAATGAAGTCCCTTAAAAATTTTATAATAGGTTGTTTCTGACTGTGCTTCTTGTAAAATATGATCAATTTTTGATATGGTCTTTGTAGGCAATGAGTAGAAATACAGACATACAGACTGTGCAAATTTCAATGCAATTCGACCAATTTTAGTGCCATCTTTTGATTGTATTACTTCGTTCTGTGAAGTGAGGTCTTTGAGAAGTGATCATGGCGGGAAGCACGTATAGTGACGTGACCTAATAAGGCCACGTTCAAATCTCGTGCATCGATTCAACCAACAACGCGCGTCTGTAGCCGCTGTCACAATCAGTGCGTCAAGTTTCGATGCAGTACGCGCACCACAGTCTCTCTTGCAAATGCGTGTGAACCTGTTATATTTTTCAAGCACGCACACCCAAGGAAATGCAGCCCCAAATTTAATGCGCAAACTGCCTACACTGAGCGTGTACATACAGCTCTGTACAAAAATTGCAAACAGCGCCCGTTGGCTTTATTAGGTTCGTTACAATCTTAGGCTTAAGCTGAAAACTCTGAACTTTTTGTACGGCTATCTTTCGGTAGAAAAATTCTGTGGTAAAGATTTATAGCTCTTAAAAAAGATCAAGTCTGCCAAAAGATTTGCAGGTACAAAAATATTCTCATTCTTTTTCTTTGTTTTGAAAAATGAAAAGTTTCTTAGAGTGGCCTTATTAGGTCGTGCCATCATACCTATCGTTCAAGCCTTTCTAGCTCAAAATTTCAATGGTCTTGGTATGGAAATTTGAAAGGGCCATAAGAGCCCACATTGTGAGCTTCAACTTGAGGGGTGGCATGCCCAGGTTGAAAACTTCAACAAGGATCTAGGGGCCGGGGAAGAAGACTGGTTTAGTGTGTAAGTCAATGGGACGATAATAAGTGGAGCGCTACCTACAGAAAGTGCACGCACAAACGTTATCAGGTTTTGTGCAGCGCGTCGCACTCACGCTATTGTTTAACATTGCAGCGATGAGGAACCACTTGGTGTTCACAAGATGGCGCGAACTACTCCTCAACAAATCCTGGCTTAACTACAGCACGTAATGATTAACGGTGCGGGATGTACACGGACAGCATGGACAAATGTATCAAAATATTTGAAATAATAAAATAGTAACGGTCATTGTACAGTTAACTTTGTTCAATTTTGTCCACATTTCATATTACTAAATTTTCAGTAATAAGTGCACACATTTAACTCGAAAAGAGAAACAAAGGGATTTTTCAATGAAGGCAATGATTTAGTGCATTTACGGTATAAAGATCTATAACACCTTGCGAGATTATTGCCGATGTTGATTAAATGGTGGATATTGGTAACTGATTCTATATAACTTTATCGTTGTTGCGAGTTGTTTCCACTGGGACAGACCCATGTGGAGCAGTAGTAACTCTTGACACATCTTGTAGCCTCTAGGTTGTAATATTGATTTACGGAGATTAAGCATGCTAATTACATAAAAAGGTAACAAGATTATCAAAGTGTCTCAGGTGTGTGGAAAATCTTAAAAATACAGGTGCTTTTTCATCTCCTTAGACCCTACTTTATGACTTACTATATTAAGAATTATTTAAGTGCTTTATTGATATCGGAAACAGGATCGTAACTCAAGGGGGCTTGGGGTGGCTCACCCCCAAGCCCCCAAAAATGTGACTCTGGCAGGGCAAAATATATATTTCGCAGGGCAAAAGTCTTAATATTTTTTGTGAGTTTGATAATACGTTTCGAACTAAAATAAAACAATCGAAAAGAAATAAACATAATTTTTATGACAATTGACTTAACTGAGCTTTAAATAAGTACAAATTCCTTTTTGTGGAGGGTTATATCCAGAAAATTTTCGTTCTTCGCGCGCTTTGCAACTCCACCGTTTAGATTCCGTGAAAAACATTAAATCAAAGTCAAAACTTATTCCAATGTCCGACGAGCGGTTGAACAACTGCATTCTTCTTACCTGTGAGAAAGATCTCACAGACAACGTAAACTGGTAAATATTGATACCGTCTTAAATAATTGGTCGACAGAGAAAATGCAAATCCTAAAAAAATAACTATTTTACACTGCGTATAGAGGCCTATAATGAAGCAGAAGTTTCAACTTACAAGTGAAAGTTAAAAATACTGTTTATTTATTTAGGTATATAATGTACAAAAAATGTTATAGTGTCAATGGATCATGCATGCATACCATCATTGTCATGTGTATATAAAGGTTAAAGTAAAGATTAAGTATACTTACGTATACTTGTTATAATGTTATGAGGCTCTCGATTGTGAAATACGTACAATGCACAGTTCTGTTCTTTGTGAGGCATGGTTGCCGACATAGGCGTACGAGGCGGGGCAGTGGGAAGACTGTCCCAAAAAATTTTGAGTTCCAAAATACGGGCAGTAAGCGACAAAAATTCGGGCACAGAATAGGTGAAATTCCGGCAGAGATAAAGTAAAAGTGAAAAGATTGCCCGAATTTTCTACTGTGTTCCCGAATTTTTGATCAAATGCCCGAAAAATGTGCAAAAAATTCGGCGAGCTTCGCGCGCGTGTAGTGGGGTTGTGTTCTATGTTATGCACCTGAACTGCAACAAAATTCGGACAACTTTTTGAAATTCGGGCGAAAAATTTTCTGCCCCCCAAATTGGAAGAGTCCCGTACGTCTATGGCTGCCGACAAAGTAAAATATGAAGCAACAGTATTCAGTGACAGGATCAGCGTTTATTTACCTTTTTTATTCAGTATGAAGTCACAGGGCACTGACTGATTTCGCAGGGCAAAAATATGTTCACCCCCAATCAATCCTATTGAGTTACGCCCCTGATCGGAAACCTTAAGAGGGTTTCTAATTATGTTGCTATCAATGCGTTGCAGTACCTATTTAACTCCTGTCCGGATTCAGTACTTACATTTAAGCATTGTAGGTCTGTTCTTTTATTTCTTATGTTTTCGTTCCTTACTTCCTGAGTTTCTCTAGCAGTCCTGTTTTATATATAGCACCACTATTTCTACTTACCCAAATCTCGACTGTCAAAACATGTTAAGTGAAATACAACTCGCCAAATGAAGTACAGAGACAATGTATCTCGGTTTTCCAGCACTCATGCATTTATATCAAAACCATACCATCACATGGCCCTCAGAGCAAAATAATGTGGGCTATTGAGAACTAGGCCCGACAAGCGTAGCTTTAGTAAGATTATGCCTAAACTGCCTGCGAGCACTTCTTTACAATAATATCGTCGGGCCACATATTTTTCCAGCAGATGATCTTATAATCTACACGCACTCATGCTTGTCATGGCATAGGTTTTGTCAACCGTGACGTCATCAGGTATTGTCCGGTTAGGCTACATCTTTTTAAAAAAATTTAAACTCACATCGCTCAATATTACCGCATGTAGCGTTGAACGACGAACTTTGCATTGACTGTTGGTGTAATTGTAGGCGGATAGGGTATTTAGATAGGGGGAAAAGCAAGAGGTGAGTGATCGCTGTCCGGGGGAGGGGTGTAAGGGGAAGGGTGTCCTTCTCCCCTTTGAGAAATTTTTGATAATTTAAGGTTTTCTTAGATGCCAAATGATGCTGTCTTTTGGTATATTTTTCGAACTGATCATATATGGCTGGAAAATGATCATAATTTCGTGAATTTAAATTTTTGGTCGGGTGAAAGAGGGTCTAGCTGGCTAAGGGGTCTAAGGGGAGGGGTTGTACCCTCCCTTTTAAAAAAAATTTTGAGATTTTTTGAGAATTTTGAGAAATTTTTGTTAATTTAAGGTTGCTTAGATGCAAAATGGTGCTGTCTCTGGGATATTTTTGGAACTGATCACATATGGCTGGAAAATGTTCATAATTTAGTAGAGAGTTATTATGAAGCAAGCTAGAAATGAAGCGATGTATAGGCAGACGCTATGAATAGTCATGAGTGAAAACTCCAATAACATGTATAATTAATATTTTCTCCTCTCTATCCTACAAAACAAAATCTCCCAGGCAGCCCCCTGTCCTCTTTCCACCAGTATGTTACTGAATATATGCTATATCTCGTGTAAGTTATAACCAGTAGTGAAGTAATGGACAAGAGGAATTTTCCTCAGCACGAAAGATGGGGGCGTTGATTTGTTACCGTATTCTAAATCTCTTGAACAGTTAAGTGGCAACGCAAGGCACCTTAAGATTGCTACCTGAGGCGCCGATAATATTCTCTATGACACTGTTCGTAACATAATCTACAGTTTAAACGTGACATTTTTGCTCCCGTTATTCATGTTGCACCTACAATCACACGTGCCACTGTCTGCAGTCTTTCAAGATGATTCTTGCTAATTTCCGGTGTCTCTACACGGCAGTGGCGTGCACAGAAAGGCAGAAATTTCAGGTAGGGCCCATTCTTTATCCCCCCCCCCCCCGACTGATCCCCACTCTCCTCCCGAATCCTCTCAGTTGTTCTTAAATTTCAGGATTAGGTATTTGTTATTGTTATTCACTCTATTCTCACTGTCATTCACAACTACTCTAATTAAGTGTATTAATCCATTTAGTCGGTACCGAGAAAGAAGAAATTTATGATATGAAGAAAGTGGTACATAATATCATCATTACCCTTCTTTATTTGCCAAAATTTGCTGACGTAATGCACATGTCCTTTTAAAGATGACAGAAAAATGACTCCAAGTATCTTTCAGATTTGATGATTGCCAGCAATTGGAAATGTTCAAATTGCATTGTTTTATGGTGCTATAAATGGTAAAGAGACACTGTGTCGTGAACGAGAGCAATCTCTGACCTTGTGTTGAAATTAATTATGATTTGAATGTTTATGTCATAAAAGTGAACATGATTTCACTGTAAAGCATTGTCAGTAGCCTTAATTGGCAGATTCCGAATTTTCAATGTTTAAAATCATGCTAAACTTAAAGAAAATTGAATAAGACGGGTGAGCTGTTGATGGCCAAACCTAATTACTTTTGTTCATCGATGCACCAATTATCACAAAGATTTACTCAAATCCGATTTCATTGGCCTCGTTACTTCACCAAGGATGATTAACTACACATACCCGCATCTTTTTCATGAAGAATTGAACATATCATTATATTTAGTAAAAGTGTTGTCACTGATTAATAAAAAAATCACTCAAATCTGGAAGGGCGTCTCATTTGACTGCAAAATACCAAGCACGATAAATAAACAGTTGTTTCATACAATGTTTCCATGACGACCGTGGCGTCATGGTCTTTCAAATCAAATTTACTTCGTCCATTCTCGTTCGATTATATGGAGGGTCTGTTTTGTCCATAATATGTGGTTCAAGGGAATAATGTTGCAAGTGATCATCATATAAACAGCGTCATCTTCACTGCTTTAAGGATGAAAAGAATATCTTTGCAACAACAGTTTTTTTTTTGCCTTGTTCGTCTGTTTTTCTTCGAGATCGGTAAACTGGATTCCTTCAATACAAAGCTATAGTACAACGGGGTGACCTAAATAACTAGAAGGATCTGGTTTCCAATGTTCCGAAGGATTCAAAAATAGGACCAAGCTTTTCAGGTCTAATGAAAAAGAAGTGGAAATGACTCGGAAATAACCCGAACGACATGATACAAACGCTGGTCTTATTGAGTGAGTGCCCTAGCTCTGAGTTTGACGTATCCGCTATTTTCTTGAAAAGATTTGGTAAATGAATCCTGTGAACTAAGGGGTAGTGGCATGCTTAACAAGTAATTAATAGTTTTCAGCTGTAACCAAATGTAAAAAGGGAAAGTATAGATGAAGTTTGTTTTTAATATTGGATATATGTCTTATTTAGTACTGATAGGTTCCGTAGCTTTTCCTACATTGAAAACTGCAATCTATAATTTGGTTTTTTAAAGATATTTATGCCATAATTTTTTTATCGGATTTTTAAGTAAGTATTAACTTAAATAGATTAATATTTCACATAAAATTCATATTTCCTAACGCTACACCAGAAACGCTAAATGATATGGATGGTAATTTAAATATCTTTCTAATTTTCGGTGATTTATCATAAGTATGAAGACATCTCTTTTCTATTGAATTGTAATTTGTCATTATGTCTTTCATGAAAAATGAATCCAAAATATTAAATTATGTTTTCTTTAATGTCTGAGCTAGGTTGTAACAGTACATAGACTGGCGCTGGATGTTTTGAATGGTGTCACAAGTTAACATTTTGGGGGTCGTGAGTACAAGCTGTAAATTTGAAATATTACATTGTATTCTGACACTTTATTTGAGGGAGAAAGACCTCTGATAGGAAGGGGTTAGTGCCCCCTGCTTCCTCCGGTTGAGCCCCCGGAAACGCGAAACTGGTGCCAAACGATATTTATAGACCAATCTGTTGTCTTGAATGAGATACAGTAATTGGTTTTACAAGAAATAGTTTTGAAATAGAGTTGATGGCTAAGCTGTTTGAGGATATCTAAAGTTTACCCTCTTTGTATTAAATACTGAATAAATGATAGGACTGTTTTCATTTATTGATCAGTCTTTTCGACGCTAAAAATTCCATTTTTCATTCAATCGCCAACGCCAATAATAAAATCTATTTGGAATAGCAGTCTTTCGCCTTATCGAAAATACATCTCATTTGCTATGCTTTTCACTTTTCTACAAAAAAAGGGTGGTAAGAAGTTTCAAATGTAGAAATATATATAGTTGTTCTGTTGATATCTGTTTCCTTCAGTATTAATGAGCTAATCATTTCCGCGGAGTAACGATACTGTTAATTAAAAACTTCGGTTCCTGTTCTTATGACAATAATAAAGTTTCGTCAAGTACATTAAATTCTCTTCAGAAAAAATGCCTGGTTCGTGTAGGAACCAACCTTTTCTTAAATATTAAAGTGACAGCAACACATCTGTTCTCAGATCAAGAGTTATTTGACAATGACCGCTGATATAAACTCCGTGATGACGTCATTTTTCATATTACAGATCATATCTCTTCAAATAAATTTTCATATCCTTTTACCCGTCTCTTCATTCCCACTCTTACGAGTGTCTTGTACAGTTTCAGAATTTCGCTGGAGGGATATTGTTATAGGCTTTACTTACATGGCCTGATAGTCGTCAGTTTAGCACTGTAAGAAAACAGAAGAAGTTGATTCTATTCCTTTAGGAACCTCCGTGTCTGTGCCAGAGGAAAAACGGGTTACTATGTAAAGCTTTGAAATAAATCACACGACCTTTTCATCTAGAAGTAGTTGGTAATTACAACCTTCTGCATTAAGGTTTTTTCGGTTCAGCTAGTGAAATCATTGATGAATAGTGGCATTAGTGATGTCAGAACTAGATTTGTGTGTGTCGGGCAGGGGTGGAATGGGAGGGGGTAGATTTGTGTGTGTTGGGCAGGGGTGGAATGGCATATTGTGCAATATGCTACACGCATATTGGAATTTTTTCGAAGAGTTTGGGTTTTGACTAGAGAAATGTTGGCCTTTGGGGTTTCTATTGGAGAAAACTTAGAAAATTTAGGGGCTTTACTAAAAAATATGCCCATCTTGAGAGTAAAAACAAGTAAATTGTTGAGGCCAGTGATCATGCTGGATTACGTTCTTTATCACACAAAGTAAGGCTTCTTGGAGATACTTGAAAATTTTTCCGACAGGGTCATGGCCCCCAATGGGTACCCCGTCTTGGCGCCACCCCAGCGTGCGAGGTTAGATCTCCTAAGTTATTTAGTCTGAACGCCGTCGTAGTTCAATATATATATATAGTGTAGATTCTCACGACCTTTTGAGTATGACATATTTTCTCTGTTACTCTATGCAGTTACCATGGGCAGAATCGATCAGTTGTTTTGAGATGCTCAAAAATAATTCAACTGTAAGTAATAATATATCTGAAAATGTAATTCTACCTTCAGTGGAAAAGTGAATAACGTGAAAAGAAGATAAGCTTATATACTGCTTTCTGCTTGGGTGTAATGATTATCCATGGTGGATAATATTCCTGCGTCTGACAGAAAGTTAAGCTAGTCTGATGGTTTATGATTTCTTTTTTTTAGGAAATCGTCAAATCAACGAAAATAAATCTTGATGCATGAAGGTTTAGATATATTGTTGCTATTTTCTATTCCGATCTTTTCCAGTCATGCTATTAAGTTTTCACACAGTTGAAGGGGTTTGGACAATTACCGAGCTGTTTTCGCCCAAATTAATTTCACTCTAAGTTTAAAATTGTTATTTTTTAAAAGAATTTTAGGTCACAACGATGATTGAGTACTATAGTTATCCACGTACACCAAAATGACGTCATTCTCTACCCGCCTACGTAGTCATATTGAAGAACTTTGTTTCCTAAATAATGCACTTTGGGGATGTCTTACTTCGAACGCAGTTGCCAACAATAACATAAATGATCAGTGTGTTAGTGAAAAAAGTACATGTCTGCTTATCTGTGACTTGTGTTTCAAATGTCAAAAAACTTACCTTGAAATAGTTTAAGAAGTATGTTGACGTGAAGGAAATTAAAAAAGTTTCAGTTTAACAAAAAACGTTTTTAAATATCACCACATTGAACAATAGTATAGAAACCGAGAGTTTTGTTTAATTTATTTGTATTCCTTACGTTGCAATACTTTGCGTTTTAATTTTCACTTGATTTTATTTTTTATTCAGGTTTAAAATTTTCAAATCAGTCATTGATTCTGTAAAGGATGCAAATGCGTTTTTTAACATTTTTTAACAAAACTTTACAATCAGATAAACAATTGAAGACCTACGTGACAAATATTTATTTGTTACAATTATTTTTTATTTTATTAAAAGTATTGTACAAAATCAATTTGAGATTGATCTTAAAAATGCAATGAAGTTTCACTGCTTTATGCTTCTTTAAATTAAATATAAAGAAATCTAAGTTTCTTATAGACAAGGACTGACCTTTTTATTTCTATTTCAAGTTGATTTTCTGCTTCATCACAACCGCTAAGCATGGGTGTCCCTAAGGATCGATGAGAGGGGGTGCTGGACATTTTCGGGACAAAATAGGTTTATCTTCCCTTCAAAATGACAAATGCCTGTTTCAAGCAACTCATAACCCTCGTTTGAAGATTATTTTGGCAAAAAAGGCACAATGGAATTTTTTAATATAATAGGTGTACAAGAGAAGTAAAAAAAACAAATAAATAGATAAAATCATGAAACGCAGTTTAATTTTTGGCAATGTGGTTTTACCCCGGCGTACCAGTTTTCACTGTTCTGCTACAACAGCAAAGTTGACTTCGACGTAGAAGTACTAACTCCAAATTAGTACGTCTATGTAGGAGGATAACATTTTCTTCAACGTGGGGCACAGTTGCCCTCCTCGGGGCTCATTTCAGTAATGTCCCTCTATAGGGACCAGGGGCGAAGCCCCCAAAAGATTTGAGACATTTACATAACTGTCGCCACCAGAATAAAGCCTTAGCTGACTGTAAATGACGTTGAATACTCACTAAACAGACCAGGGAATCTCAGTCTGTCTCTATCTTTTCAAAATAGCGTAATTCGGACAAACCACCGGTCTATTACTTTAAGATGAAGCGGGATTGATGATGATGAGGGGGAGGGGGTGATAGAGTTTCCATGTAGTTTTGAAATAGGCCTAATTACACTTTGTTTGAAGTAAAGTTTTGAAAGGACAACGACAGTAGAGGATGACTGCACGTAAAGCGGACCGAAAAAACGACAATTAAGGGACGTTTTGGTTGTTTGCCTTTATTTTAGATAGCAATTACCTATATACGAATAACACTGAATATGCCCTACAAAGACCTTTAAAATTGCAGCTTTCCCCCTTCGTTTCATAATAGCTAGAACTATAGGTCGTTCGATTTCTTTATGACGCAGAATGTTTCAGGGTTGGGAGCTAGGATCATAAAGGCTGCACGGGATTTCGCAATTATACAAAGCACGCTTTGTCCTTTCTGCCTTATTGAATTAATAATAAGACAACTAGTGCACGTGAAGGATGCGTAAAAAGCGCGCCAAAAATAGCATTTTAAAGATCATTTGGTAATGTTTTTAGGCACTGCATCTACAAAAGGAGTCGGAAAACGAGCCTCTTCCTCCCCATTGGAATACAGAGTGTCGGCACTTTCAAGTTTACAGCAAACGCGAACGCCCGACTTCACTATTTGAGTAAGTTGAAAACCAGCGCATACTGCACCGACCCGACTGTTACGCGACAGTGAAAACCAGTCTGGTGACAGACGAGACGGTTAGGTGTGTTCCAAATTTTGTTTCCGACCTGACTATCGGTCCCGATTGCTATCCGACGGTCTTCTTTCGGCCCCATCGGAAATATCAGACTGTTTGATATTCGTAGGGAAGTCGGAGGGGGTGTCGTCGTAGTTTAGTAAGGTCATGGCAGTGTATCGCTTCATCGACCCAAATGCCACTCATCCGCTTTTAATGGATTGGCCGTTTTTCGAAATCAAGCTTGTGACTAAACAACAGATACATATTCGGCAAAATTTACCTGGAAGACCACTCTTTGACAATTTCTGGGGGTGAAGCACCCCTCACCCACGTCTAGGGACGCCACCGCCTCTCGGCAACTGTTTTGAAGAAGAGTTATAAGTGGCATAGCTCATATTCCATGTAACTTGTGAATGGTCGTTGTGTTCTGCTACTCATGGGCGGCGATCCCGGGGGGCAGGGGGACATGTGCCGCCAATATTTGAGGAATCGCCCATTGAATTTGATTTTCACACAGTGAATTATTTGAAAATAGGGTCATGTCCCCCCCCACCCCCAAATATTGAAAACAAATCGCCGCCCATGCTGCTACTACAGGACAAGGAAGTTGCTAAAACAACCTCCCATTTACGGTTAGATCCTGACGGAGGAGAGATATTCAGACTACCACGTACGACGTCATTACTCACCATATTCTATTTAAAAAGTTGTTTTGCCGTTGGCAGCTTTGCTTCGGGTGCGTAGGTCTCGACCCGACGTACTAGGACGCTTGACCAGTACAAGGGGTCAAAAAGGTTCCTCCCACAAGACTCTTTATACCTCATAGCTAAGTATTATCTCATTATTGATTCTGTGTTGTTGCTACAATTCAAAGTTATTTTTTCTTGTATACATTGATGAAAAAACTTCTTTCAGGGGCGTATCCAGGACTGTATTTATGGGGGGGGGGCGAAATATGCCCCGACACTATCTAAGCGGAGCGCCACCATAGTTGGCGCGGAGCGTACCGAGAAAATTTTGACAAAAATGCCTCCCAGATTGCAGGAAATGGCA
>WURT03097515.1:0-12509 GCA_009936505.3 Holothuria glaberrima
GGTCCAGGGGCCACGAAATGGACCCAAATTAGTGTGTAAGTCAATGGAGGAATAATTGGTGGTGTGCTACCTTGAGATCTATAGTAAACCCTGTTCAACGGAGCTTGCCCCACCCATGAGCAAATAATGGTGCCATCTATGATTTTGGTTTTGACACTTAAAATGACACCAATTGTAATATTTGCTTGAGTATGGCTGGTAGAGCGAGTATAAAATTTAAGTATTGAGTATGAGTATAATGCCATGAGGACAAATAAAAAAAAGCACTTGAATATCATTATGTATTTACAGAGTTTTGTCTAGAGACAGGCACAAGAACATATGCTTAGGGTGGAGGCAAAGGCAGTCTGGTAGGCCTGTTTGAAAAATAATGTGTGTGTGTGGGTGGGCATAGGTGTAGGAAGCTGTTCTTGCTGGGGAAGGGGGCTGAAGGTTGTTTCAGACCACTATTCTCAGGGGGAGGGGGTCTTAGGGGGAGAGGGTCTTAGGGGGAGAGGGTTTGCTTCCCCCTCTGAGAAATTTTTGAATATTTGAGGAAATTGAGGATCCTGAGATACAATTTGGTGTAATATACTGGTCAAATTTTAAGGAATACTACCGCAAATTTTGAAGAGTTTTCATAGAGGGAACAAATAAGGGGTTTTTATCCTTGTATGGAAAAGGGGAGTAGAAGTATACTTCTACCCCTTCCCCCAGTATTCTACTTTCTGTGCCTATATGGCTTGGCATGCATGCGTTGCCCCTAACCCTTAGGGTGTAGGAGGTATAAAATTGATAATGCAAAATGGTTTGAACAGATTGCACAATGGTAATAGACCAATGCTGTGGGCTAATAATCGTGTTTTCAGTTCTCCCTGTTATAAATTTTATTATTAGGTTAAGTTATGGATTTTTGTACTGCTACAAGTAAGAAAGCACCTCCCAAGGTTTTTTTTTTTTACAGAACAAGACGGTATAATTTGCACCAAATCCCCTGAACTATTTACAGTGGAAGTGGTATTAACAAATTTCATAGAGAGTGAGAACAAGAGATTTGTTTTGATTCCTTCAACTCTGTGCCTTTTGTGACTTGCCTTTATTAACTTTAATAATCAAGAGGTCAAGAAGTCGTGGAAAAACTATGGACTAATAAGTCACTTAAGGTTACGTTTAAGAGGCTGAGAAATTGTATAAATTGTGGAAAGCAGGAAGTTATGCAGTTAAAAATTATTGTATGCGCCTGCAATTATTTAGGCAAGTTTATTCCCATCGTAATGTTCCTAGATGTGTGTACCATACATGGAAGCAAAGGTCATTGTTGAATTCCCATAATGCACTGCTCATTTGGCAATAGTGGAAGTGAATTTTAGTAACATTGAAAATGTAATTGATTTCTACTTTTCATATGGTTACCATAGTTATACTTAGACACACACTATGGTCTATTAGGCAAGGAATAACCAACACTCAATACACAGGAACTGTAAGTTAAGACATGGCTCTTCATCTTTCCTCCGAGCCAGTGCTGATGAGATTGGGAGACCCCCTTTAAAAAGCAAGCCACTTGTTTTGTAGCTAAACACAGCATAGAGAACAGCCTGGTTGAGCTGGCAGTTCCCTGCATGGGAGTCCTGCCCTCACATTATACTCAGTAAATCTGGATAACTTGTGGTATAGGCCTACAGCACAGTATGTCAGAATCCAACATGGCAAAGTAGTACCACAGTGACCCATTTCACTTCAAGGCTATGGCCATGGCTACCATTAAACAGAATTACTGTAAGTCAGCCAGCCATCATGGATGTCACATCAGAATGCCATCCATGCATGCTTGATACTCATTCAAAACATCAACATTTTGGAGAGTTGTGGCCAATTTCGAGAGGAGTAAACAATCAAATATCGCACTATGTATATGCGAGTGTGGCTGTAGCCTACAGCATGTAGGGAATGGAGGGGGGGATGGGGATGATGACAAACAGTGCGCTATCACTGGTGGCTACTGAGGTAGCTAGACTTTTTAGGGTGGGACTTAAGCCAAGTTGGTTGGCTGTAATTTGACCTGAACAGTTTCCCCCTCCTTGGCTATGTGCCTCTGTTTTATCCATGGTTTGCTTGTTGTAATGTGTACCTTTGCTGTTGGTTTGTAAATGTCAAAAATATTTTCCATGCTAAAAACTACCTTGCAGCTGTAACCTTTGTTCAAACAGGAATTTTTCAGTATGTATCTTTGAAATTAGGCCCTGTTAGTTAGTTAGATGAGGTTTCATGGCTTAGTTTGTAACCAGTTGGTTTAAGTCGGGCGAGCCCTGTTTAAGACTTAAAGGTTGGTAGAATCTTTGCATGCTGTATACTTGTTACAGCCAAAATGTATGAAAGTTGAACTGGTATACATGTCACTGTGTATTCTTTTGTCATCAGAGCTGTGAAATATCAAAATCCTTCACCATTCTTAAATTTGAAAATCTTTGAAGCAGAAATGTAGGGACTTTCTCTTTTTTGGGTCTGTTGGAGGCCATTCTTATGTCAGGGGTCCTATAGCAGTGTACAGAGTGAACTGAGTAATGTTTCTGCCAATTTTATCCTCATTCAAATTCCAGTGACTCCTCATTTCACACTGGTTTGTCTGTATCCCATAACCACCCAGTCCTTGGAAAGCTGTCCTATATTTGCAGTAAAGAAACTAATCAATAGCCCAGGGAGGTTAAAACATCTGAAGAAACTGTCTCTACTGGTCTCAGATCCTTCTTTTAAATAAAATTCTGTCTCTATTGAGTTGGCAAACATCAGACTTGTTTTCACTTGTTCAACAAATTTCATTCACATTCGTGAAATGTCAACTTTACTTGTGGCTGACTCCAACTTTTTGCCATTCAGTAGAGTAGTTCTCCTAACCATTGATCAATGGCGCTTTTTGTCTGCTCCAAGCAGTTAGAGGAATAGTAATTTTATTGTCCCAGTTGATAGTCAGTGATTTGAGAGGATTAGTTTGGTCAGACTGTAGAAAAGAATTCCTTTCAAGATGTGAACTGCTCTTTTATCTGTTTGATTATGTTGCAAGGTTGCCTAGCAGGTTGGTAGTGTCCCAGGGCAAATCCCTGAGGATTAACAAATTTAGCAGACTGTCTTTGGAATAATTTAGTTTTCAAATTTGCAAAGCAAATTTACAGTTCCTGAGTTCCTTGCAAAATTATTGGAAACCCTAGGGTGACAGCTACAAAAGACTGGCATGTAGTCTTAATTGTGTGCAGTAATTTAACTTGCTTGTCTATATACCCAAGTTTTCAAAATGTGTGATGTAGTAGTGATACCAGACAAATTATTCCCTGCTGTCTCATGATCCCTGACTTCCCTCAGGTTTAATAATGTTCTCATCACAACACCTGTTATGATGGATCCATAATGTCAGACACCAAATTATGCTGAAGATGTGCCCTATCTTTAATATACTGTATGATTAGGCTTATATGTTTGTATACGACATGTTTTTATCAGTTTTGCGGAGTTGTATTAAAAAGCTGCAAATTAGTTATTGAGTGTAAAATCAGACTGTTCAGTAACACACTTGCAGGTCACAAGTCAATGGTGAACAGCAAACACTAAAAAGTTTTCTGCAGTTCATCCTGTATTGAAAGGCCCATGTCCTGAAAAGCGTTTTTCAAAGTTTCTGTCAATGAAAACTTTGTGGTCTAATGTTGGAGTTGTTTTGAAGTGAACATGCATGCTTTCTTATTAAATGTAGGCCTAATTTCTACATATACTGTGTGGCATTACAGTTCCAACTTCCCATTCTGAGGTAACTCCATGATAGCTTATTTAAAGGGAATTTCCCCCCAATCTATTTCGCTCCTACTTACCTCCCCTATTACTACTATTGGACAGTCCATCTAATGCGGAATGATCACTGGCGATGAAATTACTTTCTTGGTGGCGCTATCCTAAATCATAGAATCTGCTACGTTAACTCGGGCTTATTTCATCGCCAGTGGAATGGTTAAGTTTAGTTTGCTTTCACCATACAGGTAGGTCTGGGGAAAATATGAGTTAATGTACCCCAGTACACTAGTTCAGGAATGGCTCAGATCAATCATGTGACAATATTTTTGTCACTTATTTTGTAAATTTATGCAGAATAACTCCTTGTTTTACCTTCAATGTTCAATGATTTTATCACGAAACATTACAAAAAGTACTTGTGAGAGAAATAAGTGGAGATCTGTAAGATTTAGCAAATTTTTGAAAATACACTTGGGGCGACTGCCTTCTCCCTTTAAGTGCAGTGTACTCAGTGCGATAGGATGTGGTTTTTATATTTACAGTACACCAGTGACTATTTAGGGCAGTTCAACTTTGCAATTAATGTTTCTTACTACTGTACATTACAGCATTCTGTCAAGTCTCGTGGCTTTTGTTACTCTTTAGAGCAGGGAATGAGCAGTCACCCAAAATTCAGTAATTGACTCAAAAACATTGCCCTCATCTTACAAATTTCCTTATATTCCCCTTACTGATATATTTGATGATGTATCCAACAAAAATATTTCATATTGGTTGTAAGCTAAGTAGTTATTCTGCATGAATCGAACAGTTGAGTAAGAAAATATTAATCGTCACATGATTGAGTCCATCATGACTTGGATATGCATGGGGTACACTGGTTCAAATTGGGGAGACTGCATTTTACCTTTAATCAGATTGATGTCTAATATTGTGCTATGTAGGCATTGTACTAATTTACTACATGGGAATTTCTTTCGTATAGGCCTGACAAATCGCTGTAAGGTCTGCAGCTAGAAAGAGGGGGGGGGGCAAGGCTTCCTGGAGACAGGGGGTTGAAATACAGTATGCTTAAATGTATTGAGGCAATACCAATTTTTGTTTTCAGACATAAATTACCTGGGAGAGGGGGGAGCAAGAATTTTGGAAAGAGGAAAGTCTTGCCCCAACATGTATGCAGTAGCACTTCAGGCTCATAGTGCCTTGAAAGAGTACTTAATGCAGTGGTTTATCTTACAAATACATTATAACCCACTGCCTTACAACATTCTAAAGTAATGTGGTCTTCTTGTTATCATGAACGAGCTCTTTGACCTATAGGTATGTTCCTTTGAAATCTTTGTTATTCTTAGAAATTTCTATAAAAGTTTTGAACCCACATAATATTGGCATGTATGCTTCATTTGTGTTGTTATTTCCTGGAATTTACCTTAAAGTTCATGGTAAGCAGCTCAAATATAATATCGTGTTGCTTAGTTTGGTGAACCATTGATGCATGTGTGGTTTTATATGTTTTGATAGCTATATATACATCAAAACTGTAATTTCAAGAAAGTAAGGTGTTTGAGTTACTGATAAAACTCGATTAAGGTGTCAAATCGCCAATAAGTAGGTCTTTTTCCTATAATCAATTCTTTCATGAATGGAATTACTGCTAATCAGAGGAGCGAGTATTGTTGGGAAGGGGTGGTGGGGGGAGGGGTTTCCATTTTGTCATCAATTTTATGGTAGCAGTCTGACAGACAACAGGACCTTGCAGTGCCACATGAAATATATGAGCCAGTGCACCCTTTCAGCTGCACAATCACACATTGTGTAGTAGGAAACGCTCTGAAGTAATTGAATCTTCCTAGTCCTCTTCCACTCACCTGCCCCCCCCCCCTGTTCACCACTCTCCCATCCTCATCAATAATCCCATGTGTTAAAAGTAATTCATGGTGGGATTTATCCTGCTGAATAAAACTTAACAAAGAGATTTCCCCTTTTGGGTTGAAGGAACCTTACTATGGAGTATGAACTTTTTGTATTAATTATTGAACTGAATAGGGCTACTGATGTGTTACCATGACATACTTTGATGTTCCCCATCCCCACCCCCTCCCTGGGAAGTGTTTCTTTTGTCACCATTGTGTTCTTGTGAAAATGTAAATTTTCATGGATGTTGTTCATGTGAGGGTCTGCTTACGTGCACAAGTGAATGTCTGCAAGATAGATGGATAGTGCTGAACTGAAAGCCCCCTCGGAAGGGGACCATTTATCACTTTTAAGGTTAAAACCTCTTTGTTAATTTTCATGTCAAAGCCAGAAACAGAGACTGACATGTTCCACCCAAGTTGAACCAAGCAATTGTCAAATATGGATTTGTTTAAGTGCCTTCTATGTGACTGTCTTGTGTTTATTTTAAGAAGAGGTACGCTTTAGAATTAGCTTTAATGCAACATTAATGGGTAATAATAAAATAGTTACATGTAGGTGCGCTTTTGTTGATTTATTTGTGTGTCGGATGAATTTATTGCAAAATGTTGTGTAACTTACCCCAGTACTATAGAGGGCAATTTATTGTGATGATATATGAATGGGTACCAGCTGAAAGCCTTGATGCAGAATGTAAATATTATGTTGCTAGACACAGTATGAGTGAGATGTGCAGATTCTTAAGATTGACACATAGTTATTGGAATAATTAATATTCATTTAAGGAATGATGGAAATGGGATGTACACCTTTGCCATTTATCAATCAGAAATGAAAGAGAAAAAATGGGTGACAAAACAAGGATAAAAAAAAAAAACACATGAAAAGGAAAGTAAGAGAATGTTTGGTCACAAACTTTCTGTGTGAAACGTCAAAGGTGGTGCTTGCTGGTATGTTTGGAGGCAGATATGCAGAATGTGATGAAATATTTACAGGACCTGAAGGGAGGTGAGGTAATATTTATGAATTCTTTTTGGAAATTCATGACATTCAGAGTTATATAGCCCAGTTAAGGGCCCTGGACTTCAACTGAAAGTTCTTTATCAGATGCTGTTTTGAATATGTCTATCTGAAACAGCATACAATTAAATATGAATATTTTATAGCCATCCCCAGAGAAGTGGAAGGAGGGTGGGAAATGTTAAGTAGGAAGAGTAGGCACAAGACATCACATTTACAGTGACCGTACACACTTCTAATTAAGCTTGGGCAGGTTACCCGACTCATTTGAAGAGTACTGACTCCTGGCTGGGAGTGGAGTAGGGGCTACTTTCCTTGGAATCCCAACTCCAGGATAAACTTTCAATACTGTCAGGAATATGCACAAAAATTGTATTTTGGGGTCCACATTTGTGTTATTTTACAGGTTTATATGAGGAAGTGTTATATTAACATGGCCAGCTCTAATGATCAACAGTATTTCTGCATTCCATCCCTAGTTTTACCATCAGTTGGCCACAGTGACTCTATGACATTGCCGGTTATAGGTACCTCAGCTGTTGAGAAGGCTTCAGTGTATGGTGTATTTATACACATCAGTAGGCTACTACTTGACAGTTTATGGCTGCTGAGGTATGATGTTCCTTCATCAGTTATAAAGTCATTGTAGGAGTCGCCATACCTTCAGAGTCACGACTAATATGGTAATAGGTACCTGACTCCAAATATATTAGAATATCCCAAGCCTACTGTACATCTAATGCAATATGTCCATGACAAGAGCATACTGTTGGTGGAAAGTCTTGTGGCTAGTGATAGAATTGTTTGCTGGGTTATAAAGGGAGAAGGGAAAGGAAGGGGTGTGGGGACTCTTCAACTGTAACAGGTGAAAATTATGAGGCCATTGATACTGCATGATTGAATATGAAATTATGCAAATTCCGTACAATGAGACTGTTTTTTATAGATTTACAATAAATTTGGCACTTGTAAAATGTTTTAAGAGCGACTTCACTGTTAACACAAAAAGTGAATGGAATGGAGAATTTAATACAGGCTTCTTAATGGGGTTTAGCATTGAGCAGCATATGTTTATATTGCTTTGTTAAGGACATGGTTGGTGATCCTTGCTTTATTTGATGTTCCTCATTTTGGTAGCTTGAAGTTCTTCATAGTTTAGTTACAAAACAAAGTGACTAAAGTTAGTTACAAAGGTATTGTAAACAGTACACAGCTACAGTGGTAGGCTACTAGACTTTGCCCCGAGGTACAGTAGTTGAATCCACATTGAAATGGTGAAGAATTAGCTTTAGGAAGATTACTTATAGAAGTGAAGAGTTTAATTAAAGTAAGGAGTGCCTCTAGTATCTTGAGTTTAGACTACTGTGCTATTAAAGTGCTTCTCTGGATTTATCATAGACCTAAAGACTGGTTTACTTCAATTTATCAAACATTGTTCCATGTTGAAAAGTGGCACTTTAATTTCTATGAGAAATGTTGAAAGTGGTGTATAGCTTGTACAAAACGCATTCATGACTATCAGACTGTGGCCTGCATCACCATGGCACATACTAGTAGTCAGTTGAAAGGTACATTACTAATACTAGTGTAGGATAAACTAGAAATGTAGCATTACAGTGATGTTAACTAGTGTGACATTTGGACAAAGCGCAGTGCTAGTTAGACCTGTATATTTCAATGCATTGGCATCCTACTTGCATTGGTATTTCACTGAAGCAAGTGGTTTACATTATAAAGTGACCACCAATCTGGGACTCTCTCTTTACAAAGGCTAATAGTATAAATTACAGATTAGGAGTTTTTTCAGTTACAGTAAGAAGGTCATATCGGATGGGAAACTTCGTTACTATAATCCTACGTTGATAAGAAACCCACTTTGCTATATGACCCAGAAGGGGATGAACCTCAAACCTTGCAGTTACTTGGGACATTAATTAGTTCAAGATCTTGATGCAACTTTAAGGAACAAGAAGGTTGTGAATGCTAATATGCTGGAAGGGGGTGCGATGGGGGTTGCTTGGACATCAGTCACTTGGTCTCCTTGAACAAATCCTTCAAACATGATACCTTTAAATTTTTTAACAGATTTGGTTACACTTAAGTGATATATTGTTCCATGGTACATCATTATATGCTTGCTTTCCTTAAACTTCTGGCTAATTTGCAACTGAATCTAAGGAACTGTTTGTGTTTGCTTCTCAGACCTGTAGCTTTCTTTTGAAGAATGAAAAAGAAGAAACTGAATCCCTTAGTTTATACTGAAGCTATAAATTATTGGAGATGTTAGCTTGAACACAAATTGGACAAGCCATATTTACCTATCTTCCCATGTACAATAACACACACAAGCAGTATGCCACATTAAACATCTATAAATAACCAGAATGTATATAGCCAGCCATTGCATGTGTATATCATGATAAACAATTTTGACATTGTCTTTTAGGTCAAAGTAAGATAAGGTCAAATGTCATATGATTTTTGTTGAAAGACTGATCAGGGAAAGTAATATTGCTGAGTTAGTACAGGGATCTGGTAGGTTTACATTGTATATACAGTAGGTCTGGAATTTGTCAGATTTGCTAAAAAATGACTGTGCTTCCTTCTGATGACAACATTGACACCCACTTAGCAGACCAACCTTCAAGTTATACTTCAAATTATTTGAAATCTGCCAAAGTTTCTACCAATCATAGTTTATCATGACTAATTCTATGTTGTAAGGTGAATGTTGGCACTCAGTATCCTTGGCTGATGTTTCTGTACCATGATACAAAAAAATATTAGAGGCAGTTAAAGTAAAACCACATCAGCAGTCTGAAACCTGTGGTCGCTTGGAGTGAAATCAGTTATAAAAATGTTACAGACTGTTATGCATGTTGTAAATATTAGTGACATAGGTCATAGGTAGGTCAACAGTTTTGCCAGAGGGTTGCAGTGGGAGAGCAGGCTACATCAACCAAATAATTGCACAACTAAATTTCATATTAATAGGGTACTAACCTTACTGAGATTGGAAATGATGGCGGTTGTGTATGCACAGGGGTCCGAGGTCTTTCAAGGTACCGTAGTGCATAAAGTATGTGAGGGCAAGTGCAAGAACTTAGGCAAGATTATATTAAGGTCCTTGACTGTAGTAAGGGTATAATGGTAGAGAAGATGGGGAAAGATCATGAAATCCTGACTGGGAAATACACCTTAGTATAAAGGGAAACTACAGTCCTCCAATTTGAAGTAGTGTACCCCGGTACACTAGTTCAGGAATGGCTGAGGACCTATCAATCATGTGACAATATTTTTGGTACTTATTTCCTAAATTTATGCAGAATAACTCATTGGTTTACCCTCAGTATTCAATGATTTTACACAGGAACATTATGGAAATACTTGTGAGAGAAATAAGAGGAGATCTGTAAGATTTAGCAAATTTTGGAAAATAAACTTGGGGGGGGGGACTGCCTTTTCCCTTTAAGTTGAAGGGCAGTTACTTTTACCATGCTATATAAAGCAAGGATGAATCTGTAAGGGTTTGTGGAACTTTGTGGAGCTGCCAATTCTTATTGGGTGTCTTTCAAGTAAGATGTTGTGCGGGTTTGGATTTCAATTGTTTTTAAAGTATAGGGATGGTAAAATTGTGTTAGGTTTGATTTTAGGTGAAAATCCTTTATAACGCATGGGGGGGGGGGGAGAGGGGGAGTGAGATAGTTATTTTCAACTCTACCTTGTTTCTTTGCTGCATATATGGTACAATAGACTTGCCAATCTCATGTGGTAAGAGACTTGTTGATATTTTTTGGTGGAATTTGCCCATGATGTAGTCCTAGTCATATTTTACAACTTCATGTGTGTGTACAGTCTTTTCATTTTTCTATCATGTTTGATCCCCTACCCCAGTTGGGCTGTGTAAGTGCCACAACTTCTGAACTGCCAGCTTTCTTGGGCCAATGTGTGAAGAGACATAATAGTTTGAATTCACTCTTCTTCAAAGCAATTGAAAAAAATGACCAACTCACATTTTCCCTATAAAATGCTCTCCATACAAATTATCATTTTTGATTTTGGAAGGCTAATGTTTCTAAAAAATAGGCTACTTGAAAGCACTGTAACCTCATTTTACAGCATATATGAAATGTTAAGTCATTTGGAGTTTGATGTCTATCATTGTGTGAATTTTCCTGCTTGCTTGCAAAGGTAGACACTGTCTCCCTCTGTTATTAAAGGGTATTATCCAGGTGTAAGTCCTAATTATATCAGCCATGGCAACAGAGTCAACACGATGCACAAAAATACAGTTTTATTGTAAGAAAGGAAAACTTATTTTTTGTTATTCATGGAATCACCAATGAATTACCACTGGCACCCAAAGGGAGTAGCTCTTTGAAACAATTCACATACTGTAATTGTTACCTAACTCTAATACCTATTATATTATACTCTAAATAACCTTCTTCCCATCCAGCTGACTGACTGAAATGACTTTATCAGCTGTGTTATAAAGTTATTATGTAGCCAGTAAGCCAGGGTACCAGCCACTGGCCACAATTCCCTTACCCATTATTGCAATCTGTAAGGCTTTTGTTCTGCACACCTGTCTAATGACTTGAACATACCCTTGTTATAGCTTAAAATCATTCAATAATTTCCTGTAGTACCACTTAAAAATGCTGGAATGTATTTGTAAGGTGAAGATGAATTTGTTTGGCACTGGTATCAGGAAGTGGTTGGGGAAAATTTTCCAACATTTTAAGAATGTCTCGCATGAAATTTTTCAATTTTCTCAATGGAAAGTTCATTTAGTTGTGTAAACTTTACCTCAGATAGCTTCATTATCTTATTGAGACATCAATAGCATTGTCTGCTTCTTTTTACTGTTAGAGGGTGTTAATAGTTCTTCAGTACTGTATCAACCATTACTGTGCCATGTCAGCACCTTTAAAATTTCCTCAACTACTTAGTGGCTTATGCACTTATCAATTGAATGACACACCCCACTTACCCCTGACATGATTAGCCATTGTCCATAAGCGTTGACAAAACTTGTAGAGTGATGTACCTCTCAGTCACTTATGTGACTGACAACTTAATGTAACATGACTCACATCTCAGTCACAAAATTGATGTACAATTTGCAATTTTGACTGATATGTGGGTCACCATATATTGACTGAAAAAATGAGAATGGCATTTGCTGGACCTTCACAAAGTATAACAAGTGATCCACAATGATCTACCCCTTGGTCACAACAGTGACATACAATTGAGGTCATGTGGCTTACCTCTCAGTCATGCTGACGACTGGCAATAGTGGTTCAATGACAGACATGTACATCACACTGTCATTGACTCATTGGTCAATGGCCCACATTTGACTGACAATGCTGGGGGTAGAAGGGTACATTAATGAATTGACAAGTCCATTAAAGGTGAGAGATACATTGCCAGTTTTCATGCTGGAAGGGTACACATTTTACTCGGTTTTCTCCTAGTTTTTGAAGGAATTGACCAAAGTAAAGTACAATTCAGGTTCATTTGGGCACCCCTTTTTTATGTACATTTTTTTTAGGGGGTAGGTGCAGGGTAGTCAAAAATTTTCTGAGTAGCAGGTGGCACAGGTAAAAGTAGGAGGTGTATGCAGATGCCAGACTTCATGCATGGCGAGCGTGAGGCAGGAAGCCCATATGGGTGGGTTACAGGGGACCGCCTTAGGGGTCCAGGGGAAATGTCCCGGTTGGGGCCCAGGGGGCAAAGCCCCCTGAAGCTCCTGGGCTTACGTGTTTCATAAGCCCCTAGAAGACTGTTTCTAGAGGAATATTTTGAAT
>WURT03097525.1:0-12508 GCA_009936505.3 Holothuria glaberrima
GAGTGATCGGATCATCTAACTTCTTGATCTCACAGATGTGAGTCTGTAATTATCTAGAAATTTGTTGCCTTCTTACTGGGGAGTGGTGTTACTACAAGCTTATTAACATGTGGTGACTGAGAGCTTGACTTCCCTCCCGTGAAGTGGTAGATGAAGAATATATAAATATTACACATTCCTATTGCCGATAACTCCCTATTCACAAGGTCCTTTAGTCATAATGGTCATTTTTCCTAAAGTTCATTAGTCATATTAGGTTGGTTAATCATATTATAAGGTTCAATATTCATAATTGAAAAAAAGGTTTGCTGTTCATAAGGTTCATTATTCATAAAAGACAAAATCGTTTGTTATTCATACTAGAAAAATTATTCAGAATTCATTATTGAAAAAGGGTTTGCTATTCATAATGGAAACAGTGGTTCAATTTTTATCATAATAGGAAAAAAGGGTTGGATATTTATAATGGAAGAAAGCATTTGATTTAAGTACAAAATAAACCAGAACACAAAAATGCTTTGAGTTTTGGATGATGCATGTTTCATTCCAAATATTGCAATGTTATCCCATTTCTTTCAGCTACTGGTATACTGCTATCCAAACACTTTGGAAATTTTGACATTTTGACCCCGGTGACCTTAGATGACCTTTGACCACCAGCAAAAACATAGGGTTCTTCCTCTTACAATAACACATCTACATACTAAGTAATAAATTCATCCAAGCTTACATGAAGATATGCTGTTAACAAGGATATCAGAGTTTGACCCTAGTGACCCCGCATGACCTTGACTCCCACCAAAAACAATAGGTTAGTCAGATCAGATTTAATGACACATCAACACGAATGTGTTACATAGTGTCAACTAGATAAAAAGGTAAAGTTTTAGTACGGTTTCAAAAACGGTTCAATTTCAAGTTCGGTTTCATAAACAGTTCAAATACGTTGCAAGTCGTTCTCTTTAGTCGCCTCTTAAGACAGGCGGGAAACACCGTGGGCATATTCTACAACTTCCAGACCAAAAACAATAGGGTTCTTCCTCTTACCATAACACATCTACATACTAAGTATGAAATTCATCCAAGCTTCCTACCTCAAGATATCATTTTACAAAGGTTTTCAGGGTTTGACCTTCGGTGACCCCAGATGACCTTTGACCCCCAACAAAACAATAGGGTTCTTACTCTATACTGGGCATCTATGTACCAAGTTTGAGAACTGTCAGTTTCCCTTTTTGAGATATGTTAACGGGCAGTGTCACAAACACATTCACACATACACACGCACACATACACATACACACAAACGCCATCACGACTGCATAGGTTTCTCTTATCATCGAAACCAATCTAGGTTTGGTTTTTCAGGATTGTTTTTCAAAACAAAAAAGTGTTCACTTATCATGTTAAAAATAAAGCCAAACAGGAAGCGGCAAAATAAAGACTATAGTTGATGAATCGTTGCCCTTGGAATATTATTTCAGTAATGTGGTTTCACTCGCGAGTCATCAACAAGGAGACCAAACCGGCTCAAGATTTCGGCTGTAACTGCAGAATCAAAGAGTCATGCCCACTTGACGGAAAGTGCCTGACACCGCAGTCATATACAAGGCAGACTTAACCAGTGGGGATAGCACACAAACTTACATAGTCATGTCCGGTGGCCGGTTTAAGGAGAGATACAATAACCACAAAAAATCTTTCAACCTGAAGAAACATGAAAAGGAAACCGTCTTATCTAGGCACATCTGGGCCCTAAAACAGAACAATGTTGACTATTCCATACGTTGGAAAATACTGGCCCAATCAAACACTCAGAAAGGTGCATCGGGTCTCTGCAACCTCTGCCAAGCCGAAAAACTGGCCATCATTAACTACAACTCTCCATGTCTCCTCAACAAGAGATCTGAAATCCTATCACAATGCCGCCACGGTAACTCCCACAAAGAAACCAGTCAAGCGGACATGGGCTGAACAACGAGCACGAGCAACTCGCAAGCCATTTATTATTTACCTACTGACGAACGCACAAGCGTGAAACTCTGAGTAGAGGTACACTGAGTTTTTACTCCAGTATTTGAATATATATATATAAATACCCAACTTTATTGAGTAATTTTCTATTTGTAAATTCATCTGACTTTATTTTGCACTGATAACTGATCCTTTACCAAATATTTACAAGTAAATCCTTAAAAAAAGCAAGTTTAAAAGTATCACACAAACAGGTACATTTGACTGATACTCAGAGCATGCCTAAAATTTTCTGGTTTTTCTACTGTTATGCCAGTTTCTTTAACATAGCAACCCACCCCCCAGTTCCACATTTTCTGATAAGTATGGACATCATGCATGCATCCCTTAGAAATGACAAAAGAACATTAACCTTAGAATGTATAAGCATCATGCTGTTTTTCCAATATCAAAAAAACAAAACTCTCTTTGAAGGAACATCAGAAGTTAGAATGATGGGAGCAAAATTTGGAAACTTTCTGAAAACAATCTTCAAGATAAAACAGAGTGAGACTATGTATTTGAACATAGGACTAATAATCAGTCTCTACATGTGGTCTCCATATTGGTAATAAAAGCCTTCCAACAAACATGTTTTCTGCTCATAAAGGCAACGTGTTCTGAAGTCTTTAATACTTCTGAGAGACGGAGAGGCATGTTCTCCTTCCAGTGTACCAGACATTTATTTTAATACAAATATTTACGATGTTTAGTTAGTGGGTGGTTTTATGCGATTACCTGCACCCGTGCCAACCTTTTACCTACATCTATGAATATCAACATTCAATATCTAAACAGGATATTGACTTCTCACCAAACCAAAATACACTGAACAAAAAAAAAAAAAAAAAAAATGGGTTGATCAGTTTAGAAGGTCACTATTTTTATCAGTTCTTTCCATTATTGTCTGTTGACACTTGTTTCCCATACATACCCTAGTATCATCACACTCATAAATTACACTTCAAAATTTGACTTCGTTGCCACTCATTTGGCATTGCCTTGTCAACATTTGACTGAAAAGTAAATATTGAACATATCTGGCATAACTATATCATTACTCTTTATATATATAGGAGTGTTGGTGCATGACTGCAAGCATCTTCATTTTCTCGAAAGTCCACTCCAAAAAAAAAAAAATATTCATGAAAAAAAAATTATGAACGTTTCAACACAATGACATCACATCCTTCAAGAATGTGACTGAATTAGTAAGGAATGAAGGTGATTGGGAAATTCCTGGTGTGCCTCAAAACAGCTATAAGTAAATCTGTCTTGCACCCTACTTGGCATAAACCACCTAACATGAGCCAATGAATTAAAGGGCAAATCTCATCATCCCAGATAGTTCCAATTCTCCCAACTATTCAACTTGTGGCTCCTCCCATAACTGTATAATGCTCCTCCTTGTACAAACACAAACCTATTTTATTGCTTCAAGACCATGTCCTAGTGAGCATACAAGGCATGATAATGTGTAATCAAAGCACTCTTTCTGCATTGTGTGGAATGGGATCTACTCTGCATCTTTTGAATTTTCAAATTTTGCTGTCAATCAAATAGCAGTCACCAACTGAGAATTTTTATACCCCCACACTTAAAATATACTTTGGGTGATGAGTGTATGGCTTTAAAGGCTCTACAAGCTCGCCCCAGAGAGTTATAATCTTCATTACTAAGTTTACTAACTACGTACCCCTCCTTCAATTTAAACAAAATCACCTAGACAATCAACTAGACAATGTTACAGTAGTTTATATTGCTCAAGGCTACATCAACACAATCATACTGTGTGTATGCCAGCTTCGGAACACAACTGACTGCAAAAGTCAAACACGGTGAAGCTGCTATTTTTGTGCAGTTTTCTGCATGCACACATGCAACACATGTGCCAGTTCTACATCACAACAGATTTGGTTTACACTGTCAGCCTCGTACGTACAGTTGATCAGAATTGGCTTTCAAAAATTTACTTCTCAAACCACGACAGAATCCTTGTATATATTATTTTTTTAACAATAAAAAATTCTAGGGTTTTCTTTTGCATTAAAGAATGCCTCTGGAATATTCCTTTAATGTCAATGAAAGTGCAGTCACCAATTGTAAGAAGAAATATGATCATATTCCAGAATATTTTTGGGTGATGCTATAGCCCCTTCAACTTATTCACCACATATATTTTATCATCTCCTTATGAGGAGTTAGAAGTCCTGAAATTCTATTACTTTGATTTAAAGGACAAATCTCCTTATTCCAGGCAGTTCCATGTCTCCCCACTAAGTTACTACAAGTACCTCCCAATGATGTCTCAAGCTCTTTGTGTAGACACAAACCTAGTTTAATGCTTAAGGACATATCTTTGTAAAACATACAAGACCCTAATGTGTAATCAGAACACTCTTTCTGCATTGTGTGAAATGTGAGGTACTCAGCTTCTTTTAAATTATCCAACTTTCATGTCAATCAAAGAGCAGTCACCAATTGAGAATTTTGATATCCCCACACTAAAAATGTACTTGGGTTGATAAGTGTCTGTTTTTAAAACATTACTTTTGATTTCTTCAGACATAGTTACCTATAAATGACATAGGCCCCCTTTCAACTCCTTTTAAAATATTAAGCTGTAGTTACTGTATATCATGTACACAAGGTTCAGCCGAGGTCGCAAGATCATCATATTCACATAGGGCAGTATATGCTTGGACTATATTCTACCCTATTAAATTGATGGGCAGTGATCTTGGCAGATTACCTAGCAGGAATGTCTCAGAAAAGTAAGGGTCTGATACAATTCCTCATATATGATACATTCCAGACATGAAGACTAAAGGTCAAATGACTATTTTATAGATCAAAAGTAAAAAACCATTCCCACTTTAATAAAACAGAGTGGAAATAATTTTACCAAGTCAGTAATGTAATGGAATGAAGTTTTCAATGAGCAGCAGTAAACATTACATTCAGTTCCGGCTAATATTTCTGAAAATAGATTCTTACAGGCAATTCTCAGTACTATCAATATGTTTATAAATGCAAGTGCACAACACTGCCAACATACCTCTCAGAGATGACACACTATATTACATCACGACACAATCGTGGTTACTGACAACAAAAGCAAAGAATCCATACATATATCACTTCACCACCTACACACACCTACAAACTCTGACCACAAATAGTATAGTTGTAAGGATGGCCTACATGTCTAAAGTATGCCTTCATAAATAGACACTAGTAGCCTTGTTAAATTTTGGTTTTAGCACTCCAGCTTTTGATTTTCTTGGAGGTATCAATTCCAGCTATAAACTAAACCATCGCAACTTTTCAATTCAAAGTGAAGTAGCATGTATGCACAGTAGTGATGTATCAAACCAGCCTACACCAATGATGTTGGCATGGTTGGATTAAACTATGTGTTTGACAATAAAGACACAAACATGGCAAGACGACAACTCCAGAAAAGTACATGCAGTGAGCATTAACTGGCAGATGCCCTCCTCCCAGCCTGTCAGTTGTCCCAAGATTACCCTCAGTACCTCCAATTTGAAACCCTCCTCTCCTCCCTCCCTCCTCCCCCCCAAAAAAATGCTTTGATGCCCGGCCACCAGACAAACAGATGTAGACTACCGCAACAGTATATAAACACTGCCTGATGCCAATCCTGTTGAAGACACTGTGAATGATTATTTCATACTCCATGCTCAAGGCTGCTGCGATCTGAGCAAACAGTTGTGCAATGTATGATACACCACATCTCACTTTTCACTGATCTGCACATGCATGCCACTGTCTAATGCAAGTGGTTTATATTTGAGGGTATAGCTAGAATTTGTCCCCATTTAGATCAATCAAAGAGCAGTCATCCATTGTGAATACTAGTATTCTAGTTGCCCAAAACTCAATACATAAAGAGTTATGAGTGTTTGCCCTCATAATAGAAAACAGGACTTAATGCCAAAAAGATGGATTATAAGAAAACAAATGTGCCAGAGAAAATTACCAAACCACTCAGGCAGAGCTAGCTATGATGACACCAAGCTGAACAAAAGCTCAAACATACCCATTCTACCAGTTTAGACCATGACTAAAAGCAGTTCACAATTACATACCATATACACACAATCCACCCACTGTACTGAGGAGGACAAGCAACAAAAAGAAGTTTGTAAAGAAGATTATAAAATGAATGAGGATAATTATCCAAGGGAAAAATCTTCATCTTCTTGACAATTAAAGCAATTAACATTTGCAATCAAGCTTTTTATACCAGAAGAATTTTCTGAAACTGTCAAAACATGCATGAACACTGAGCCAAAGTCACAACTACACATTACTGTGGTCCTATGATTGACCCATAGCCATGACACACAGAAGTCAAATTGAACAAATACAAATACCAAATTGCAAAAGGAACTGGATCAACAATGATAAGAATATTAAAAACCTAACTAACACTTGCACTTTTCAACCATTCCACTTCACATGACACAAGGTTACCTAATTTCTTGTTCAACCAATGTGTATCAATAACTCCTTGGTAGGGTATGCTTGGTAAATCTTTCAGGCTGAAAGGAGGGGGGTTGGGGTTAGTGGAGAGTTATTGGACCAATCAACATTCAGATGGGAGTGATTCTGTCTACAAATGCAAACCACTATGAATAACATATTTAGGGGAAATGAAGTAAGGAGGAAGACAGAAGTTAATAATTATATTTACAGCAGCTAGTTCATTTCTTGTGATTTATTTGTGTCCTAAAGGTACCTAATTAAATAATACCAGTACATGCTAGATAGGATGTACACCCTAATTCTAGCACAACTATCTTTGCTGTACCACCAGGAAGTTTGTGACCTTGCCTTCCTTTTGACTTCTCGATGAATGATGTGCTCATTGTGTATCTGGTATTCAACTGTTATATGCTTCTAGTCAATGACAATAAGGTCCTTCAGTAGTTGAAAATGTTTCTTTACAAATTTTTCCAAAAAGTATTTACTTTGAAGAGGGCCGAAAAGAAACCCAGGCTTTTCTCCCACTTCCAGCCATGTTCCTCTCTTCAAAAGATGGAACAGTTACAAGACTTCAGGTGTATGCTTAATCACATTGTGAAAGCTCTTTACCAGATTATCTCCCACCAAACTAAAGACTCTCTCCCAAAGAGTGAGAGGTCAGAACTCCTAAGTCTCTATTGTTACATGCTTTTTGATCTGTCTGTGCGCCAGGAAGCTCCCAGAAAGATGAAGACAGGTGTGCTTGCTCAAAGGATCCATTGATTTTGGGTATTAACACAGTTACAAAACTTTTAGCAGCAGACTATTTAGAACACCAGCAGATGTTCTGGCTCAAAATGTTGTCAAGTCAAATATTTGACTAACATAGCCACCCTTTTCACTCAGGCTCTTCTTTTGAGTCACGTTTCTTTCCTGCTTGGAAAACTGATTGTATGTCGGGCAGGGATAAGAGCAGTCAGAGCAGTCATTATGAGTGTACAGCGACTTCATGTCGAGGTGTGGTTAAAGAGTTCATTGAAAGAATCATGTTCAGTGAAATGTGCCACCAGAAATAAGACCACCTGTGTCTTAGTGGAGGCAAGATAACTCCCTGCAAAATTGTCACACCTTTCTTCATGAAAGCTTTAAAATATACTTGTACAAACACCATGTTTCAGTGGGAGGTGGGTCTCTCACCCTGTTGAAATCTCTCAAGGACTCACCATTAGCAATGAGTAATAAAAATTTTTTAACATGTTCTGTTGCTTGCTACTAGTATGAATATAAATTAATACTGTCAAGTTCAATAAAGCTAATTTGTACTGAAGAAATAAAAACCAAGATCAGTAAAAGGAGGTGACAAAAATGCCTTACTTTTAAATTCTCTGCTAGCTACAGGTGCCCTAAAAACTGCATTAGGATCACACTCAGCTTTGAAGGGCATACGGCTTGAACTTCCAGGGATGGGTCGGCCATTGTCAGTATAGGCACACCAACAGTACTCTGCCTCTGCATGACATTGCACAGGGTTGTAGGCACCATTTTCATCACACTGGGGTATATAGACCCCGGTATCTCGCTCTGCCTCTGAAGTCGCTCTCTGAAACTCCACACGGCATGACAGGACAACTGCAGGTATCACAGAATAGAGTTACAACCATAAAGTTAATCTTAAGATTTAAACCTAAAGTTAATCTGTATTCATCTTGTACCCAACTTGTGTTCAGCATTTGCAACTGCCAAACGTTTTTCCCTTACCTTATAACTTTAGCTCTGCAAAGCAGGCCTACTGAAATGAAGTGCAGACAGTGGTACTGTCTCTTTATTCGAAGGCCTGGATTCTAGACCGATAATTAGCCACCCTGTGACCCTTTTTTGAACGTCTGCTGAATCTCACAGAACTCCTCTTATTTCTCTTCCAAGTATCAGTCATGATTTTCCAGAACATGGCATATCAAATAGACACAAAGGAGTAACCATGCATTAGATTAACAGTACGTAAATATGTAAACAAAAACAGCTGTTTTACTCAACACTAATATATTAAAATCTCTTGATGAAATATCTGCAGGAATTATTTGAATATCTTTACTGAGTCTCAAGATACACCTCTTTAAAGTTTGACCATTTCTGAGACTTCCCATTTCCTATGCAAAAATGAGAAGTGCTAAACAGTATGTGCATTTCTTTTGTTAATTCTACATAAATAATCTGTGTTAATAGTGCCATTCTCCATTAATCTAGCAAGCCAACTATGTTCTCTCAATCCGCAAACAATACATATGTCACTCAAATGTAGATATACTGGTAGTTCAATATAAGATGCTCGCTCAGAATGTTCCACATCAGATTTAATTAACCTATGGTCTACCATCTCAGAGACAAGGTGGACCTCTCCCTGCTCCAGGAAGGATCAAATTTGTGGTATGTGTGGACCAAATGCCTGGTAGCATTCCAGGTCATGAGGAACCCAAGACGAGAAGCTGACATAGCTCTGTTCACCTGCTTGTAGAAATGAGTAAGGTTTCTCCACAGGGGTAGTGTGATTGTCAAAACTTATGGTCACTATGCATTCTAATAGTCTGAGGAAGGGATTTGTTCCAAATAGCATATCAGCTGTGATTACAATCTGTCAAATGCCACTGAGTTAATGTTAACAGATCATTCACCATGAAGGATGACTACTCCAGTACAATTGAAGACTGGGTTGTAAATATATCAATAAGAGCAAATGCTGCAGAGCATACCCTATTTTACTGATGACATGTAATGGCATGATGAAATGTTTTCTGTTCAGAATGAACAGAAATGTTTATTCAATGGTCAAGATTTCAAAATGCCATTCTATAATCTTGGGTAATAGACTTTTAAGAATTTTTTCCAGGAGGCTGAGCCCTTTTCGACAAGGGAATTGATTAAATTATCTGAGGAAATTGTGAAATCTTTCTAGTAATTTGTCCAAAAAAGTGGTTTTGCCCTAAATCCAGGGATGGGGTAGGGGAGACGCTGCAGCCCAGCTACCTTAGCTTGGGTAATCAACCAAATTTATTGCTAGCTCAATAATTGTTCCCCAAAAGAATTGTCTGTGAATGTGGATATGATAACTTCTTGTAAGAAGAAAAAAGTGAATATAATTAAATATGTCAAGTAAAAAGGTGACATGAAAACACTTTACCATTTTCTTTTGTAAATATTTTAAAGTCAGTGATTCATAGTATTTCAACATTTAAAATTTCTTCTCTCATTCCACTGGGGTGAGGAATCAGCATATGAAATTTAATTTGACGAAATTGTTATCACTATAAAAAAATTATCATGATTTCTGACATGCTGTCAAACTACAGGTATACCAAAAACACTACTATAGTTTCATTATAACCACCAATTAAAACAACTTGATTTATAAATAAGTAAACATTAGATTAACATTGTGTATACACCCTACTACAGCTTTTTGTAGACAGATAACCAATAAAGTGGGGGCCAAAAATGAGTGAAAATTATCTGTACTAATTCTCAAATGTAAAAAGCTGACAGCTATGGATACAATGCATTTGTTGGTCCGCAGTTATTAGACAAAGTTTGTCATCTTTTGCATGCTTCCTAGGAGTCTTCACCCTGGTAAATCCATCCCAATCTGTTCACATGACAACAGCAGGGCTTGATTCACCTGAGGGGGGTGGGAACAAGCTAATGTGGGGGACACCCTTCAATTATACTTCTCCACAAGACTACAGTGGCACAAGTCACAAAAGGAGGAAAAATGTAGTGGTCCCTTTCATCCCCACCCCACTCTTAATGAACCTTATAGATTTTCTTCTTATGTATATATATAAGCCTACAAAATAAAAATTAGCACAGATGATCTCTGCAAACCACCACAAAAATAAGATAATGTAATTTTGTGGGGGCCCCTGGGCACGTGCCCTGCTGGCCCATGCTTAAATCCGGCCCTGGACAGCAGAGTAAACTGCTTACAGTTGGGATATTCACCAAAAGGAGTGAGGCTGTGCCCCAGTAATGAGGGAATCCAACCACTTCAATTCTTCACAAGTCTGTTGCTTAGAAACTAAAGTCTGCATACCCTACACTTCAAAAAAATTAATTGGTTTTACCTGTTCCAGGTTCTTCTGGAGAACTATGGGGATCAAGGATTGTTACACCTCCTGCAAAGAGGAAAGAGTATACAATAGGAATATGTTGATGTTAATATAACTCAGACCTTGATGGATGTAATTTTATAAAGTCAAGCCACCATCAATGAAGGAGATGTGAGACAACTCCCTGATAGGAAAAAGCCATAAAAACCCTTTCAAACTGCAATAGATACATTTACCACACCACATAATAAAAAATTTGCCAACACTTTCATACTACAGGCGACTTTTCCTCAATTCTCAGTGACATTCCAATGACCAATTAGTCATATAAACTAACAGGATAACAACTTTATCTCATCACTGGTCATACAAATATCGCACTACAAGTAGGTGAAAGATGAAGTATTTCACACCAATTTTTTAGCAGTATCATGTTGTCTTGTATCACACCTAGTTGTAATGGGCTAAGTAAAAACATTGTTTTCAACTTTATCATACCATATGGTGTTATGCCGCAGCCACTGTGAAAGGGGCTTAAGATCTTTTTACAACTTCATATCAAGCAACCTCCAACTCAACATTTTTACTCAAATTTGAAATTTTTTCATACCTGATGGTCAATTCAGATTGGAAAACCATATTTTCCTCTTGGAAGAAAAATTCCCAATCCTTTATTCACCTGTGAATTTTAAACTCCCAACCTTTGTTATGTGTTTCACAATTGTTTAACAATAACCAACTTCACCTGCCCTGTCCCACACACATAAGTGGTCAAGAGTTCAAGGTATGAGTAGAATAAGCAGAATATAGTAACTATAAACATTTGGCCACCACAAATAACGAAATACGGCTTAACTGAAGGAAGGAATGATTTCTGGTATTGCAATCACCATGGACATTATATGGTGTATGCAGGATAAATTTGTAACAAGGAGTCCCTTATTTAAGTATGGAGTTATCTGATCATAGCCAATACATCACCCTTCTGCTGAAGCAGCAAGAGTTCAACTTCCTTTTCTGATGGAATTAGCCCTAAATGGCTAATCTGTACATGTACAATTAAATTAGATGTACCTAAGTCTGCATGGGAGGCGAAACTTGATCTCACCTCAGCAAAGCCATGTTTAATAATTAGCCATGAATAATATGAATAGTATCACAAACCTGCAGATACTTTAAAGGGGTTATGGCATTCTCCCAAACCAGGGAGTTGCTAGCAACTCTCTGCCTAAACATATTTAGGAATAGCCCTAGAGTTCTAAATATAGTTGATGACTGCACTTTGATTAACACTCATAATTAAACAATAGTTTCACTCAGGTTGGCCAATAATGACTTGATCAGTCAGTTGTGTTCCCAATTAAGCTCACACACAGACACACACACACAAACATACTGTGTTTGACTATTGCCTTGAGCAGTTTAAACTCTGTCCTAGAGTGTATTAAAGTCACAGGCAATGACAGGCTATGCATATTGATGTTACACAATTTTTTAATAGCTACAAGGACAGTATTACAAGTGGCCTACCCATGCATGAAATTGATGGTTTGAGCAATATTACAGGAGTTGAAGAAAGTCTTCATGCAACTTGTCCACTGTATATAAACTCAGGCCTACCATGGACTGAAAATAGTGGTAAGGATGATGCACACCAGGGCTGGATGACTCGCAGGGTTTCCGTCAAGGGGGGAAAGGGGGGATTTGTCCCCCCCCTTTCCAAAAGAAGGTGGGCAAAATCCCCCCTTTTCATTTCCATAAAAGTAATGTCATGGATAAACAGTATCTTCGACTTGATTCTATATGCGAATTCGTTCAGAAAAAGTCTTTCTACTCGCATACATGTCATGATTTCCATAGAAAGAATGGTACAAATAATTTCTAAAATATATCACAACTCCTGG
>WURT03097536.1:1764-12508 GCA_009936505.3 Holothuria glaberrima
GGGGGCGGGGGGGGGGGGGGCCATGGAGCACGATTTACTATCTAAGCGAGCGCCACCACGGGTTGGCGCGTAGCGTACCGAGAGAATTTTTGGCTCCCAAAGGCTTTCAGATTGCAGGAAATTACATCTCCGTGCTGTCTGACCTGCGCTGAAATATATTTTACCAGAAAGAAAAATCCATAACTCCTCGGTTGAGAGGGATGTTCTTGATGACCACTCTTCGCTGACAGGCCGCTCCCAGGAGTAAAGAAGTTGAGCACACGCAACGTTTGTGGATAAACGACTCTGCAACTATGTGGTCTGGCACAAGGGCAACAACTTGCGTTGGCGATTGGGGAGACCAAAATGAAATGATTATCTTAGCGGAGCGCCACCATAGGTTTTGAAATTTTTGCCCCAACAGACCACCCGCCCACATTAAAGAAAATGACACATTCACGAGCCTTTTGAGCAGTGGCGTACGCAGGATTTTTCTCAAGGCGGCCGTACAGTATGTTGTGTGATCGCCGGCCTGGGGGAGGGGTGTCCCCCTTCCGTTTGAAAATTTTTGAAAAATTAGGTTCCTTAGATGCATTCTGGTGCCACATTAGCCTATGGTACCTACTGCAGACCTAGTTCTCACGTAGAATTTGTTCCCTGAACTAGGCCTAGTCCTAGTGACAAGAATTAAGCAGTTTGATAGTGCGTCTAAAAAACAAAAGAGCAGTACTTGTGTAAACCACAAGTTTTGGACACCAAGTGCACTTATTCTTAGCAAAGGATCTGAAACATAAAGTAGACCCATAGAGGTCAATAACCCAGGAGTATTTGTGAAATTTATACAGATCAAAACCAGCAAAATATTTGTCGATGCAGTGCCCCAATTTTGTGAACAGCGATGTTGCTGACCTAGTATGGGAAGCCACAAAGCGATCCCATATACTAGGTCAGCAGACTGCGGACTAGAATTAAAAATTGTGTTACAAAATTTGCGTATTTTTAGGAACTAACAGAAAAAGGGCATCAGTGATCGCCGGCCTAGGTAGGGGTCTAAGAGGAGGTGTGTCCCCCTCCCCTTTGAAAATTTTTCAAAAATTAAGTGTCCTTACATGCAATCTAGTGCAACATATGCTATCTTTTGACGTAAAGTGTGGTTTCAAAATTTGCGTATTTTTAGGAACTAAAATCATCAGTGAGGGAGCCATGGGGAGACAGCCCCTCCCCGTAGAAAATTTTTGAAAATTAGGTGTCCTTACAAGCAATCTGGTGCCACATATGCTTCCTTTTGAAGTAAAATTTGAGTTAAAAAATTAAGTATTCTTAGGTTCTAAAAAAATTGGCACCCGTGAGGGGGGGGGGGCATGGCACAATGCACCCCTAAATACGCCGGTGTATGCGGAGTACTTTTCATTGCTATCTTGAGATATCGCGTTCGCAAGCCAAGCATCCAAAACACACACATACACACACATACAAAAAACCCATACACACCCACCCGCCTACATACGTACACACAAACCTGCACTCGCCAGCGTGATTGCCTAGATTCCTTTGCCTTCAGCAAGGAATAAGCAAATTGAGGTATGAAAACAGCCATTTTAATGGAGGCTATAAAGCATGAGTGTCTTTAATTCATTGGTTTTAACCGGCCTTCGTAGGATCTTTTCGTCTTACAATGCCACCGAATGATGTTGCATTAATATTTCCCTATCTATGATAATTTTATCCTAACAGAACGGTTGCACTTTTATAAACACGAACTGTACTCTGAAATGTGTTTGTAGGAATGATCAAATCAACTGCAACACTACTTATCGATGCAGCCGTTATGCGGAGTGCCGGGAAGATGACGGTATAAGAGGATGTTATTGTAATGAAGGCTTTGAAGGTGACGGTGAAACTTGCACCCCCTTGTATAGAGACTGCTATGATGTTTATCTAGCTAAAAAAACATCAGATGGTGTCTATACAATACTTCCAGATGGTTGGCCAGGTGAACCTTTCAACGTGCTTTGTAATATGACTTCCAACGGCGGTGGATGGACGGTAAGTTTACTTATTTGAACATTTCAATATCTATAGTCAGTGATTGGTAAGTACGAAAAAATCAACTTTTATTTTATTTAAATTAAACCAATGTATATAAACATGTGGCAATTAGCAATCTATCCCAATTCTTCCTTCAAAAACACTGTATAACATAAATGAGAATATTGTGCAATAAGAAAATTTATCCCTGCATCTCAAAATGCAAAATTGTTAACATCGGGATAAATGGCTACTGTTCTTTCGATTTCATGGTTAAAACACTTATGTTGCATCTCACACTGTTATGTAAGAAAATGTTGACAAAGCAATCTCTCCATTATGAATGCGTCAACATGATGATGCACGAAGGTAGCGCTCTTTACGAGTTAGTGTTCCAGATGTCATTCACTGCAGTATGAAGCTTCCTAAAAGACAAAATAATCTTATATAAAGAAAGAAAGCTTGTCTTTAACAGGTAGTGCTTTTCCACGGTCTTGGAAATCCTCTCCAAATTAGTGAGTTTGACAAATAGATAATAAGAGGAACTCATGACATCGTCAACTATGTTTGGAGTATTGGCTTATTTGAGCTTCAGCATTCTTGGCTGCTTTTGTTCCCTTCATTCCAAACAATTCTGTAATGTTCTTACCATTTAGGTTTTTCAGCGTCGCATTGATGGTGTAACCGACTTTTATCGTAACTGGGCCAGTTACAAAAATGGTTTTGGCAGTCTTGAAAGCGACTTTTGGCTGGGAAACGAGCAACTGCACTACCTGACACAACAAAAGGTCTATCAATTACGAATAGACATGGTCACGTCACAGGGTTCCCCCTTATCACAAACCTACCCGGAATTTGCGGTTGGAAACGAGTTAGAATATTACGAAATGTCGCTTGATCGTGGAAATGACAGTAAGTCACAATTTCCAGTCAAAAAAATTACACCAACTAGACTATTTATTTTGTTAATGAATGGAACTTTTAATCACAATCATTACATTGTGGCCGTTTGGGGTTTTTTATATCTACTTACGTCAAATTATCGTTCTGTGTTCATATTTTCGATTTTGATCAAAAGTTCCAGTGAAAACATGTCTCATGAAGAAATGACAGTAAGTTAGGCCTGCTACCAAAACAGACATTCAGTTTCATAATTTTAACTAAACATTTTTTACTTAGAATACATGCAGTTGTACTAGACTTTAATAAAACTGTGAAAACATTGACTCGCTCAAAATGTCATAAGAAAATCAAAATGATAATCTGATATTTAAAGCAGTCACATAACTGCGAAACTATTACGATATAACAGACTAATTGAATTTGCCCTTCTATTTTATTCAGGAACCGGTCTATATTTTAACACTGGGCGTTCTTTTAGCACTTATGATCGTGACAATGATCGCTGCTCAGTTTATAACTGCGCGTTCCAACATCGCGGAGGCTGGTGGTACGGTGGTGCTAGTAGCTGGTGCAATAGCTGTTATGGGAGTCATTGCAGTAATTTCCGAGTTGACGGTTGTAGTACTGCTTGCACCGACTCTAATCTAAACGGCGACTACACCGGCGGAAATGGTCAGAACATTATATGGTACAGGGATGCGTCAGGCAGATACTGTGATATGAAATATGCTGATATGAAGATTCGTCCTGTTACTTAAGGTGCAGTGCAGGGGTACGTTTCAACCCCTTTCCCAACCTATGTCTGGAGCATAAAGTTCACTGAAGCAAAGGAATATATCATTTTCGCAAATGAAAAACTCAGCATCAATTTGGCATAATTTAAGTGTAACCGTGATTTGAAACCTCATTGTTTTCGTAGATTGTATATAGTATAGTTTAGTGTGTGTAAGACGAAGAAAATCATAGAACAGTGAAATGAAAGTCCCCCCCCCCCACCTTGGTGTCACTGAACAAATGCATTTGATAATAGATGTTTTGACAATGATGTTTCGCAAACCTCCCAAGATGATCTGATAAGCCTAACCTACAATGTCCTAAGTTCCTATGAAGGTGAATCTGCCTTCAAGTGCACCTTAAGTCAAGCAATGCAAATATGGATGTTGCAGAGGTTCAAAAAATAAAATTCCTTGGTCTAGCTCTTATCTTGACAGGACATTCCTGTATTTTCTGTACTGTGGTATCAAATGTTAAAATTAATATACTCACAAAACATGTCAATGATTGACTAAGCAGTAATGTGTGATGTCAATCTACCCAATTTAGTTCTTGTTTTCTTCTTTTTTGTTTTTCCAAAACCACTTTAATTTGTTCAATAGATGTAATCACAGTCTTGTCATATGGAACGACTTTGATATGAATCTAAAGTTCAAACACATTAGGAATTTTTTTAGTTGTTTGCAAAAATATCAAAGATATTCTTTCGTCGGAACCAGTATATTGGAGGGAACTATGCTTCTCACTCAAAATTTCAGCAACATTATGGTCGTTGACCAAATACTATGGGAGGAACGAAAGCTAGTCCGTCCCCTCACAAATTATTGGGAGCATTTCCCCACTCCCCGCCATCGCCGCTATGCCTCATTGACATTTGACGTTGCTGAAATCAACAAAGAACGTACCAATTTAAATAACCCTGAATAAGGACACGTCATTTATTCATATCCTTACCACTTATCACTTACGTCTTTATTACTAGTGTAGCTGAAGGGGCAAGAGGTTGTTGCGTTCCAAAGCCCAACGTTTGTGTCACGTGTTTCACGCGGCCGCGGCAAATTGCAGTGAGCGGCCCTTTGACACACATGAGTGAAGTGCAACCATCAGTTGGCGCGTAACGTACTAGACAATTTTGAACAAATTACTTGCCAGATCGCTGCAGGAAATGGCACTTCCCAGACCCATTTTCAACATATCAGATTTCATTCAAGAGGTTTTTAAGGGGCAAAAACTTGCTTGGTTATTAAGGATTTTATAGTCAAAGCTCACCTAGGGGTTATTTTGGCACAAAAGGTCCATTTTGGGATCAAGCGGTCAAAATGTTTCTTCTAACACAGATCGATGTTCGTAACATGTTGTCAGAATCACCATTGAACAATGGTACATATGGGGTGTTAAGCAATTTGAGGAAAAAATTATGTAGTGGTTATTTATAGCTAGAATTGACCATTTAGGGGTCAGCTCACTTGTCTCCATCGATACTGACCGCTATAGGCTATTGTGATGAATGGAATAGTACAATGGAGCCGCCAGGAGTTGGTGATGGGCGCGCAATAGATTTTGCTGTAATCTAATCTAAATAGCTATTTAGGTTAGATTACAGCAAAATCTATTGGCCGCCCATCACCAACTCCTGGCGGCCCCACTGTACTATTCCATTCATCACAATAGCCTAGTCTTTTTGCCATGACAAAAATCCCATGCAGAGTATGCACCGAGAAACTCTTGATGAGTTATGAAACTTTCGAATGTTTCAGAATGATTTGTAATAGAAATTGATTAAAACATCCATCACTCGGTCGTTAACACCTCTTACCCCACCCCACTCTACAAAAATATATACTTAAACGCGCCTGGGGCTCATTCAAAAAATGTTCGGAAATGTTAGGAAATCAATGGGGGCACAGAGGCACGTTCCCCCCATACCTCCTTACCGGCGCCACTGAAATAGTGTACATATTGACTACCTTGTCACACAAGGAGTCGTCTCAGCTCACATGTCCTCTTTCTATTGGTCTATGACCACTGTAGGGTCAACGTTAGAAACTTTCTAACGTCTTTTCATTAATACGCAGGGGTCCTCCAGGGGGGAAATTTTGAAATTTTGAAATTTTGAGTGCCTGGGATTTTTTAGAAATATTAAAATCTGTTATGACCTCGGACGAGGAGGGAGAGGAGAGGCACAGTGTTGTTAAGTACCACTAACTTATTTGTTCTTATATCGCGTCAATGAACAGAGGTCAATGAGAATAAGGCAGCAGCCCTTTGAGATGTAGAAAACCTGATGCGGGATATGTAGATGCCCCAGGCGGCTAGTGTTGAGCTTATCCATCATTTCTATCACTCCAGCCCTGACTCTCAAACCGTTACATTGTTTTTCAATCTCGTGGTTTCTATGATCGTTTCCAAATATAGGCCTTAACGTCTTACAGGGGCCACCGATGAGGCAGAGTATTATTATGGGGAGACATAGACCCTCAGAGAACAATAAGTTCCCGCGCACACTGCATTGCGATCTTGTGTTCCTTTCCCTCTCCATCTTTCATGATCTTTCTTTTCACTTCCCTTCCTTATTTTCCCTTTCTTATTTTTTTTCTTTCTCTCCCTCCTCTCTTCTCTCGGTTTTCCTCTCTTTTTTTCTCAGCATCCGGCCCAAGGCAGCCATGAACCGAGCGGCCCATGCGGCGATCGCCACGTCGCCACAACGGCCAGTCTGCCTATGGAAAGATCTAATATTGATGCAAGGCCCCTACAGATGTTTAAAGATACTACTCCGTATTTCGAAAATCGTGTGAACAGGATAGTTCCGTGTATTACTGCCTTAATAAGGTCATGGGATGGAGTGCAAACCGTGACGAATACGTGCAAAGCGCGCGAAAATTTTTCATTAAATAAGATTTCCAAGACAGAACCTTCATTCAGTCTCTGCATCTAAACACTTTCAATTTAAACAAATTAGAGTAAAGATCCCATATTGATGCGAGGCCCCTACAGATGTTTAAAGATACTACTCTGTATTTCGAAAAGCGTATGATCAGGATAGTTCCGTGTATTACTGCCTTAATAAGGTCATGGGATGGAGTGCAAACCGTAACGAATTCGTGCAAAGCTCGCGAAAATTTTCATTAAATAAGATTTCCAAAGCAAAACCTGCATGCAAGCTCTGCATCGAAACACTTTCAATTACCCAACAAACCTACATGCCACCCACAATGCCAGTCTTTTAACCTGGTAATTCGTAAACAGCTTCCAACTTTTTGAATGTGCTCCTCTAAAAGTTGCTATCGGAAGAGACTGATGATACGAACAACACTGAACTAAGGTTTGGAGCGCGCGTAGCGCTCGAAAAGTTCGATAATTTGCGAAAGATTTGAGAAAAATCTGATAGTGTGAGTAACATTTATGATAGAAAATAATCACAATAGAACCATCAATGGGTCATACGTCACCTACCCCTACAGAAATCTATAGCTAAAACGCCTTTTGGAATCATTTGAAGACCTCAGAATTTTATTCCGAAATTGTTTGGGGGGGGTTGCCCCCCCATGCTTCCCCGTGCCGGCGCCACTGACAGGACCAGAAAATTTGAAGATGCCATAAGATCCCACATGTGAGCTTTAACCAGAAGGGTGGCATGTGCAGGTTGAAAACTTCTACAAGGATCTAGGGGGCAGGGAAGTCAATGGGGTCAAAAAATAGTAGTGTGCTACCTTTCAGGTGGGCTCTTATGGCATTTACAATCTTTTATACCATGACCATTGCCATTTTGAGCTAGAAGGGTTTGAATAATAAGTACATATTCCAAGCCCTGCTCTCAACTCAAAGACGGCACTTCACAGAGTAGAGATATGGCACTAAAATTGGTCAAATTACCTTCAATTTTTCACAGTCTGTATTTCAAATCATTGCCTCTAAAAACAAAATATGAATCTGATCACATTTATAAAGTACCAGAGTCAGAAACAAGCTCCCATAAAAAAAATTTGAAGGGACTAAATTTGTCAGTCAAAATTTTTGGTGAACGAAACACTCAGTGTTTCAGCTCTCCACCGCTACAATCGTGTCTGAAAGCCACAGATGGGAAGGATGAAAGGCCAAGGGCTCTTCTTGTTAAATTAACGTTATGTTAACGAAAGCTCGCATTGATGAATGCTAGGCGAAAGCAAGTCACAGGAATCATGATTACGAAAGACCTGACCCAGCAAACCAATCCCCTTCAAAAGAATTGGAAGAGTTACGAAAAGTTGATCGATGTTTGTCTTAGGACAGCAGAATCATTGTCATAATAAAATGTGCAGATGCTCATCAGTCTTAACTTACCGTTTTCAGTGCTCGTGACTCAGTCAACTTGCAGTAAGCTGTTATATCTATCACCTTCCCAAGTCATGGCTTAGAATTTTCAAATCTTCCACCTTGTTTTTTTTTCTGTTTATTAATGTTTCATTACTTCTCTCTTTCAAATCATTCTTTTTATAATTAGAAAAGCGCTTTCATAAGTATCCTTGTACTGCTGTGTAAGTTCATTTAATCAAACACTCTTCTTTTTTGATCTTTAAGGCAATATTCTGTACCAATAATATCAATACTACATTTACCGACTGAGGTGACTTATTATCCTACTAAAAAAACTTGTCATTCATATGCTGAACAGCAAATTTGCCAATGCTTCTCCTGCATAAGACAATTGTAAGGATACTGTTCTTCACACAAATGCCCATTGTCTTTACAAAACAAGTTGATAAAATAAAATTGTCACTATGTTACGTTAACTTGGGGATTTCAGATTTTCATTTATTGCTCTATCAGAAGTTAGGTCAATAACACAACCTCACGTGACCTGTACAATATAAGATGGATGAAAGTTCGTTCATAATGACAGGATTGATAGAACGTGAATGGGATGTGACTCTTTACATTAAAAGTAACATTAAGTGTGTAATCAGAGATGGTTTCAGATGACACATCATTAACGATGCTGAAAATATTTTTTATTGAGGTTCAAAATGGTAATCAAGGTAATTAAAGGCCCCCTGATAACCAAATGGCGTCTTTAATAATTCTTTGTGCAGCTGGCTGGATATTATATGCAAAGAACACAAAAACTGTTTTTGTCAGGTGACTTTGAGGTTGATATGTTGAATGATTTATCATGCTCTACTATCCAAAATTTGTAGACACGTTATCTCTATTCTTATCTTATCCAACTATTCATAAATGGACAGGAATATGCAAAAACTCGTCTACATTTATGTTAATATCGTACAAAATACCATTGTTGTTTGCAATATTTCAGATCATTTTCCTCTTTGATATGTTACGGGTCCAGCTTGACCTTAGCCGACCATAGTTGGGGTTAAAGTCAGGAAATTTGACTTCCGAGACGCCCTAGATATCAGGAAATCACATTTTAAACCACGAATTTGTATCAGCAATTTCGTGTAGCGGAAGGATTTTTCCGACAGGGTGGCTCATCTCCCCAACGGGAGGGGGTAAATGCAAAGCCCCGAAAGAGGTAACGGTTGGCGAAAGGATAGGCGATGGAAAGATGTAGGCGCGCAAAGGGCCTAAAATGTTTCGGACATTCCATTTAAGACATATTTAAAGTTTGGGCTTTTTATTGACCAAGAGTCTTCCCTCCTTTACAGCAAATTTAAGAAACTCGTCGGGTCGCCTTGGCGATGACTTACTTCATCATACCTTTTACGGCTCCGACAAAGCTGGTATTTTCCTGAGGGGAAATCTCCCCGACGGAGGGTCATTTTTACTTTCCCCCGCCCCTGTCTACAATTCTGTTTCTAGCATTCTTGATTCACCAGTATGCTCATTTTATTTTGATGCTTAACATGCAGATGTCTGGCGTACAGGACAGTCATTTCCCATCCCAAAGTAAGAAGGTTGCGGTAAACCAGACCTTGTTCACGAATGATGCCACGACAGGTCGCACTTCTACGCTTGCGGCCAGTAAGTTCCCGATCAGTTATTCTCGCTTACAGCTTCCTGGTCAGACAACGAAGAGTGGCTGAGGTCAAGAACCACATTCCAGAATCTTAAAAAGGAACCTTTGCAGTTACAATAATGGTTCGATTCAATGTACTATCAGAGCTGTGTTAGGTGATGCCAGGCAGCAATAACATTTGATTTAGCCCCTACAAGTTTTGACAGATGACTCAGAGATTTTAATTTCAGTGATCAATCAACACACGCTTAACACTGTATAAGTATATTCCACCGTGTATAAAATATGACTGTTATCAACACGGTACACGAAACAACGAACCTAATCTTGGCTAGGTATGACTTAACAAGAGATGTACCCTACAGCCTGACACGTAAGCAGCCTAACGCCCCTTCAGAAGAACAAACTTAAAATCAGTGAGGTAGTGACTTCAAAATAAATTATTTACAACACATGTCAGCATGGATTATTGTCCCGTATTTCAACTTTGTTAGGTTTGTATCTTGTCGAATATTATTTCCAAAACATACAGTTAATTCAGGAGCCATACCGACAGGTCCATGAGGCTGCGTTTGAAAATCGCTTCATGAGCGCATTGAAAGTCCGTGTACAGGGGGGGATCCAAGGCTTTGCCTCAAAAAATTTGGAAGAAGCCTTGTTTGTGATATAGTGGGCTTTGGCTTTGGGGAATTTTAAAATTGAAATTGGAATAAATGTATTGCCTGCATTTTAATCAGTAGTAAACCGAGAAAAATGGCGGTTAATGCCCGTTGAGACTACCCTAGTAAACGAGCGAAGCCCTCAGTTACCTTGATAGCAGGTGTCGAATATGCACTCCTCTTTTGACGTACATACTCTTGGTATTGCGAATGCAATCAGTGTGGGTGCAGGAGCAATACACGTCCGCCGGGCGGGCAAAGCCCGCAGAAAAGTTAGTTGCATAACTGGAAGGTTGTCTCAACATTAAGTTCTACTGGGTAGCATGGGTACATTTATATAGCCCAAAAGAAACCCAAATGAAATTGTTTATAGTGACATGACCTAACAAGGCCACGTTCAAATCTCGTGCATCGATCCAACCAACAACGCGCGTCTGTAGCCGCT
>WURT03097547.1:0-12507 GCA_009936505.3 Holothuria glaberrima
GATGAATTTGCCGACGGGCCTTCAACTTGAATGGGCCAATTAGATGAAGAGCCGAAAATCGAAATAGCCGATAACAGTTCCCGTTCTCTCTTTCTTTTTTCTCTCTTTTTTTCTTTCCGTCTTCCCTTTTACTCCTCCTTCCCTTTCCTTTTCCCTTCTTCCCTCTTCTTTTCCTCCTCTCCTCGTTTCCTTCCCTTCTCCCCTTTTTGCCGACAGCCCGAAAATTTGCCGACGGCGACCAAATATTGGGGGGTGACACCCCCACAATCCCCGCTCGCTAAAGCCCTGTCTAAGAGAACGTTGTGCTGGACTTGAGAAGACTTGAGTATTAGAGATGAGCTTCAACCTCGCCACCACGACAAAATCTGACTGTGTAAGATTAACTTGAATGCGAACCGTAACTTAAAGTTTACACTAAATTCTGGATGCGCTTCGGCACTGATCAATTCTCTTCCTTATACTCTGCTCCCTTTAAATGGTGCTACATTAATATACATACCTTTTCCAAGAGCTAGGCCCAGACCTAAATCCTGTCTTTCTCTCTCATTACCCATAGGCGTAAGAGGCGGGGGACAGGGGGAAGACTACCCCACCCCACCCCCAAAAAATTCTGAGGTCGTAAATTCGGTCAGGAAACGACAAAAATCCGGGCACAGAATAGGGGATGTTTTGTCAGAGATGAAGTAAAAGTGAACAGATTGCACGAATTTTCTACCGAGTTCCCAAATTTTTGATCGAATGCCCGAAAAATGTGCAAAACTTTTCTGAACTACAACGAAATTCGGGCAACTTTTTGAGATTCGTGCAAAAAATTTTCTGCCCCCAAATTGGAAGAGTCCCGTACGCCTATGTCATTACCCACTGATCTGACAAAGTTTTAGAAGCTCATGATCTCGTCGAACTGATGATGGTGTGATTCTTAATTAGATGACATTTTGTCATTCTAGTTGTCAGATGGATGCTTGTCCGCCCGGCGGACGTGTATTGCTCCTGCACCCACACTGACTGCACTCGCAATATGTACGCCAAAAGAGGATTACATATTCGACACCTGCTATGAAGGTAAGATGGGTGTAGGGGCATAGCTCAGTACGACCGGTGTGGCAGGACGATGTGTCCCCCACGAAGGAAAGTATGCCCCAGCCTGTTATCCCACCAAATTTTATAAAATGCGAATTCATCACATATGTTCTGGCGCTGAGCAGCTCATCCCTCAACCAGTACAGGTATCATTATAAACGACATTTTCTTATTCTCCAGACATTTTTAATTCAAAAACTTTGGCCCCAAACAGTCATGGAAACAACATAGTAACTTGTAGGAACCAACACAGTTCGTAGCGACGATATTTACAGGAATGGCGTAAGGGTGAAAGCCAAAATTGGTCAACTTCAAACCTCAAAAATTGATTTAATTTCAAGTAAGTGCTTCAGTTTTGTTTATTATAGAGTAGTAAATGACTGTGCTAAATCAAAGAAATTTTTTTAGAAAACTTGCATTGTTTTTGTAGATACAAGTTCAAATTGCAAAATGTAGTTCACCATGCGCGGGGAACGAACTTTGTTTAAGTTTGCATAGCTACAGATAACATTGAATGAGTTTAATTTGTTTTTCTGTACTTTGATGTCTACAACCAAAGACTTTTAACTGCATGAAAATGTTCCTAACATCTTTGGACAAAATAGGGAAAATACGAAAAATTGGCTCTCAATTCCGTCCCTCGCGTTTTTGACACAAAAGTTTTGTTTTAAGAAGGAAAAATTGACAAAATATGTGTGAAAATCTCCAAAGTATTGATTAAGTATTTGTGAAATTAACACCTTTTGTGAATATGGAAACACAAAATTTAAGGGGTGTTATCACTGACGGAACTTTTAGTGCGAGGGACGGAATTTGTGCGAGGGCGGAATGCTGTTTGTCCTACTTACATGTAGTATCAATGCCTGTTTGTGTGAGGGGAGGAATTAGATACGTACATTTGATTTGTTCTAGTGTAACTGTTGTTAAATCAGAAAACTTCGGTTTTTGATTCAATACAGAGACTGCAACATATCTGAATAATACAAATTAAACACATCTAAGCTTCAGTATGTTGCTATAGCAACAAATATTTATTGATGAGATGGATGGAATGAAAACATTCTTGGGATACGTTTGACTGTCTTTACATATGAAAGGAGTTCAAATTAATTGTGCGTAACATTTATAAATTAAACTCAATACAATGAAATGTTTGTGAGAGGGTCAAGAAATTTTCATTTTTAGTTGGGCTATGAAAATTTACCAAAAAAAGGAAACAGACATAGAATTTTTCTCTGTTGATGAAATGTGATGCATTGAAATCATTGGGAACTTACATTGTTATTGCTAAGACTTGCACATGAAATAATACAGAATTAAGAAATATCACAAGCCAATTAAAAAAAAAACGCTCTGGACAGGGGATGGGGTAGTTGGGACATGAGAGGGCTGGAGAAGAGAAATCTTATATACCAGGTAAGTAAGGCCTACATGTTAAGGATTGTTGCTGAGGTGTGAGAAATGGATTCAATTAGTCATATAAGTGTTCAGATTCACCTCAAATGCCTCATGAGATGCTACATTAACTTATGCCCCATAAACTTTTATTACCCTTGTACAGTATTCCAATCTGTTTGTTACTTCAGTTGTTATATGATTCAGACGGGTGCAGTGTGGAAAGGAAATGGGTAAAACTTAAAGGTGTGTATACTGCAATGTAGTAGGATACAGAATGTTTTCGATGAATTAAAAAAATACCGTGATTCTGGAATTTAAAAAATATGAACTTTACATTAAGTCAAATTCAAATCATAGTATTTAATTTAGGCTTTGAAGGGCAGTAGCTTTACAAACGCTATAAAGGGACAATGAATGTGGGAAATCCTGTGGCTTTAAAATGGGTTGCTAACCAACTCAAAAATTGAATCAAGTTTGGCTTCTTATGAAAAGTTAGTTCAGTTCAGTTGGGTAAACCATAGATTGCTTTGTCAAACGACCTTACTTCGACTCAACTGTGGAGCCAAGCAACCCCCCCCCCATAAACACCCCTGATACTAAGCTTCGTCACTTCAAATTCTACCATCTAAATCCACTCTCTGATACAGATCTTTATATTGGAATCAAGCAAGCTAAATTGGCTATCTGCATTTATATTTTACAGTTCTAAATAATTGCCTGGTGATCAAGATGATGTGTAGTCCCCTGTACATGCTATACCACAATTCAGCCCAATTTGAAACAATACGGTATGTGACAACAATTGGATTTGAGTTATCAATATAAAGTAAATAACAATTTCTAAGGTTAAGAATCACTTAAGGGTACAGAGTTTTAATTTATACTAAAAATTCTGTATATGACCCTTCTATACATAAATTTAATTTCAATCACATATTGCTCCAGTTTTATATACCTATTAAATACTACTACTTGACAGTCCCAACTACGATGGAATCTCACTGGACATGCAGCTCTTAGATCCCTTGAAATGAGGATCAGAAATAAATGCTATTTGGTGGCAATGCCACAACATTGATTACCTGGTCCACCTGGAGCAGGAACAGTATTGTGTGAGGTAGGAAGAACGCCACTAGTTTATCTATGCTAGCTACAGTGATACTCCATAGCTGATGGACCTGCCCAATAGTAGTGGATTTCAAACAGCTTTATCATCATTCCATTAATTTGTACAATAAATCTGTCCCTCGCATTCTGTCCCACGTTCTTCTTCTGTTTTTTTTTTTTTTTTTTTTTTTTTTTTTTTGAAAATGCATCAAACCCTACCAAATGAAACTTGGTATACATGATATAAATTAATTAACTCCTACTAAAATTGATAATAATAAGTAAAATAAACAAAGGTTTTATCATCTGTCCTTCGTGCCAATGAATTAACAGTTGTTGCTAAGGCAACATGCTAAATCTTCAGATCTAAGATAAGTTTTGATTCAATGACTGTGTTGTTTGCCAGGAAGTCTCTGTAGAAAATCAACAATTGAAATTTTACTACTCAACAACCATGTAGCCAAAACAGTGAAAACCGTGCTCCAAATTCCGCCCTCGCACTTACGGAGGTTTTGGTTTGGCCCATAATTATTCGTATGAACGGCATAGTCAGAGCCGTCGCGACCGGGGGTGTGGGGTGTCTCACCCCCAAAGTTCGTCAGAGCGACGGCAGTCGGAAAATCTGAAATAACAGTTGGAATTTCTGATTCTTCAGTCTAGCATATTTTTCCGACTGAGCCTATATGTCAACTTTGTATCTATTTTCCAACTAGATCAAGTGAGAATAATACCAAACATTATTTTCTTCACGTAAAATCGAATTAAAACTGTCCTTTGACATTTCGGCACGCTTCGCGCGCATGCGTCACGGTTTGCGCTTCATCTCATTACCATTATTAAGGTAATTATACATGGAACTATTCAGATCACAACACTTTCCGAAAAACAGAGATACATCTTCAAACATCCGTAGGGCCTCGCATCAATATGGGATCTTTCAATCTAATTTGTAGCATACTGTGAAAGTTGAAAGTACGTATTTGACGCTATACATTTTTCAAAAAAGAAAAATTGCCGAGCGCTTCGCGCGCAGCCATAATCGGTATAGATTTAGATTGTTAATACACTCTCGACCAAAAATCATTCTGATATGAGCTTTTTAGTCCTTCATTCCTTTTGCTATACCTATCAGACTATCAGATTCGTTGGGAGTTTTCGTACAAAATTAGTAAAAATACGATAGATGTAGAGTGCTTGGCGTCATAGGCTATATTATCATTTGGATGAGAAGTAAGAAGCATTATGTCTTTGCCCAATTTTATATAATTGATCCAGAGCTTTCAGGTATCTGCCAGCCTTAGATACCCTTTTATAGTGCACAATGAAGGAAAGGAAAATTTTCGTAATAGTCCAAGAATGTTTCAGTTGATACTCCACGCACGTGTTTTTGCGAAAAAAAATTGTTCAAATAAAAGACAGTAAAGAAGCCAAAAAAAGCGGGCGGGGGGGGGGAGGGTCTTCAGGAGGTTTGTTGAAAACGTATTACAGACAACTTACTCTCTTCTTTCACCTAACCAGAAATAAGAATTCACTACCGTGTAAATTATCGACATTTCCCAGCCATATATGAGCAGCTCAAAAAATATCCCAAACATAGCACCATTTTGTCTCTATAGACAACCTTAAATTAATAAAAAAAAATCTCAAAGGGAAGGTGGAACCCCTCCCCTAGGACGGCCCTTTACGTCGTGACAAAGGAAGGATCCCTACTGCTGCTAAATTCGCCAAATTATGAACATTTTTCAGCCATATATGAGCCAGTGGCGGCGGAACGGGATGCTTGGGGGAACCAGCCCCCAATGAAAAAGTGAGGGGGTAAAGGTATGTCAAGCCCCCCAACATTTGCCAAGTGCAGACAGATCCATATTTCAACGCTGGGTACATGCAGCTTAGAACACCCAGTAAGTGCCGTTTCCGTCCATCTGAGGGGTTTGTAAAACCAAAGATTTTCTTGTCCGCTCCATGCCAACTGATGGTAGAGCTCCGCTTAGAAACATATATGGACATTTTTCATAGATTGTGAACGCAGGGTGCGTAAAATTGTACACTATACACGCTGTAGCTCAGTTGGAAAAATCATCTATACAGTCGGAATTGGGGACCTTCACACCCCCTGAACATATGACCCTAGTTATGGCCCTTGGCATAGTTTATATTAGGAACGACGCACCTACAATATTAATAGAAACCAGCACGCAGTATTACTCGTAGGGAAGAAGTTGACAGCAAGGGTGGATTTAGCCCAACACTAAAGGGGGACAGTCAATCAGATGGGCGCCAGATTCTGAAGGAGCCGGATGGAGTTAAAAATGCAATAGGATATTTTAATAGGGGGCAACTTGACATGTGGAGAGTTATCGCTGTCCTGGGGAGGGTCTAAGGGGAGGGGTCTGAAGGGAGGGGTGGAACCCTCCCCTTTGAGAAATTTTTGGTAATTTAAGATTGCTTAGGTGCAAAATGGTGCTGTCTTTGGCATATTTTTTGAACTGATCATGTATGGCTGAAAATGTCCATGACTTAGTGAATTCTAATTTTTGGTCGGGTGATCAAAAGAGGGTCGTGCTGGAAAAGGGTCTAAGGGGAAGGGTGTCCCCCTCCCCTTTGAGAATTTTTTTGTAATTTAAAGCTTTTTAGATGCAAAATAGTGCTGTCTTTGGTATACTTTTTTAACTGATCATATACGGCTGGAAAATGTTCATAATTCAGTGAATTCTAACTTTTGGTTGGGTCAAACAGAGGGGAAACCTGTTGTCTAAGAGAAGGGTATGTTGTCAACAAACCTCATGAAGCCCCCCTTTTGGATACTTTATGCCTTCTATTCGGAGAAAGTTTTACGTTTTAAGTATAAAAGGGTATCTGACTGTCTATAGGCTTCAAATACCGGAATACACTCTGAAAACAAAAGAGTGAACTTCACTCCAAAAAGAGTGAATTAAGGGACCACTGGCTCCTAAGGAAGAGTGAATTTCACCCGTAGTGGAGTGAAAATTCACTCTAATTAGAGAGATATTTCATTCCATGTGTACGTGTCGCTCCATTTGAAGTTCCCAGGGTTAAATTCCATTCGGACCATTTGCCCAAAACACATTCTACTAGAATGGTCTTGAATGGTTTCAATTGGTTTTTAAATGGTTATGAATGGTGCCAACTGGTCTTAAACATTCAAATGGTAATCTCAACTGGTTTTCTAACTGGTTTCAAATGGTACCGAATGGTTTTGAATGGAAAATTGACCAAAACACAATCTAAACCATTTGGAACCTGACTGGTTTCAAATGGTGTCTGTCGAATGGAATTTAATCCTGGGTTGTCTCAAAAAGGCCTCACATTTTACAAGAGAGGGGAGCCTTGTGAAACAAACGTAGCCTACTCACGAACAAAATAAAAAATGTACAGGGTTGCCAGGTCGTGATTTGGTTTCCGCACAGCGAAATTTGGCCAAAAGATTATCCCACACGCTGACTCTACAGACAGCTATGGTAGAGCACTGTACAGTGTGAACTTTCTGGAAAACGAATTTGGACTTCCACGTTTGACATGAAAGACCAAGAAGAGTATTTTTCTACTTAAACTTGGTGAAATTTCACTACATTTCGGCAATTTCATATTTCCTTCACTACATCGATCATTACGAAAGTCCAAATTTCACTACACGTAGTGAAATTTTACTACGGGTGGCAACCCTGATCAAAGTAATATGTCGTTTGAACTACATTAAAACAATTACACATCGTGGCTTTAATGAGCCACCGTACGTTAGCATATTATTGAGGCCGAGTTGGCATGGCTCCGAGTTGTTAGCATAGATCAGGATATAGGAACTGTGCATGCACTATGCGTACGGCTGCCAGTTGGCTTGGAGCCGAGTTGGCTCCGATTCTGTCCGAGTTGGTAGAGTCGAAAATGGTACGGTATACGGTGTTCTGCGCTGCATGCACCATATAGGTATTCTTCGCGTATCTTTTACGGCAAGGGACGAGATGTCATGCATACATAACCATCTTGAAAAATTTTACAGATAGGTACTGAAAGGGTAAGATTTACTAACCTAACCTCAAGGGTGATATTAGTGCAAGCTATGGCAAAATAATTCTGCCAATTTGATGAACGTTTATTGAGGTTTATTGAGATATTCGAGAGTTAATCAGAGAATGTAAGGCTTGAGCAGTGTGTTTTGATCCATAGCCTAACATGGAGGTGGCAAGGATTAACTTATAGCCTAACGTTACTACTGACTGTGTCCTGGTTCATGCACTAATTCCGTATTAGCCTATACTAGGATTACGGTCATTTCGACCCACTACCGGTTCGCCCCAGATAAGCCAGTTCGCCCCCTATTTGTTGACTTGTTCGCCTCCAGACAACTGCACCCCAAGTGCTGACCATTTCGCCCAGGTTTACGGTCGTTTCGTCCCCTTACCTATGCGTTCTTTTCTCCCAGTTTGTGCCCTGAGGCTCAAAGAGCACCAGTTCAGGCTCCCACAAATGCTGGCCGTGCAGTTCACCCCAAATCAGCTGGCATCATAGCCTAGGCCTGAACAAATTATGGCAGTTTTCACACCTTTTTCTGTTGCTTTCGGCATTTTTGTGCTTGAAACATTGCTGTTAAAGATTTTTTTTTCTTTTTTGACACTAGCCTCTAGCCTATGTGTTATGTCTTCCTTTGCTTTTGACTGCTTACTCTTCTTTTTGGTAGCAATTTTTTTTGCATTGGAGTCACCTTTTCGTTTATAATCATGTATTTCTTGTTTGGGCATTCTTTTTTTTTCTTCTTTGAAAAAACGTAAAAAATTTTCTTTTATAGCCTACAGCAACCCAGGCTCATTTTTGGAGTCACATTCCCTTTTCCACTGTATTTAGGCAATGCATTTTACTGTACAGTACCCTGCTGAAAATTTGAGTATATGGCCATAATTGGTGTGTTGGGTTTGGTTGGGTAACTGCTTTCATAGGCCTACTGTGGTTTGAAAGGTCATAAGCAGTCGCCCCAAACTAAGTTTGTAACAATAGCCAAATGTCACAAATTTCTTGTTATTTCTCTTCATATTTTTCATAATATTTTAGTACATAAATAGGGCATATTCACAGTAAACCAAGCAGTTGCTCCTCGTAAATTTTACAACCGAGTGTGAAAAATACTATCACATGATTCTCAAAAGCCATTCGGGAAATGGGGTAGTCTATTATTGGGATGACTGCATTCTCCCTTTAACTGGTTTTGTCAGGACCTGTTAAAACCTGACACCAGGCTGTAAAGCCAGCTTCACATTTTTAGGGGGGCAAGTTGTGATTGGGGGGGCAAATGCTGTGAATGGGGGGGCGTAAAATATTCCACCACATTAATTATTATGTAGTTTCAATTTTCATCCGGGGGGGGGGGCCGAAATATTTTTTGAGGGGGCGAAATGACTTTCATTTTGGGGCAAACTCATAATGGGGCGAAATGACCAGGACAGACTGACTGGTTGGGCGAACTCACAATGGGGCAAAATGACTGGATACCATAGTACTGTAGATCTGAAGGGACTAAGTTGTTGATCGTGTCATTGTCAACATGGAAAATACATTGATTAATGAAATGAAGATTGATTTAGAGGCTATTTATGATTCCAGTTGAACACGATCATTGGGAAATGTCATATTGATCAGTCCTTAGGCCTAACAACAGTGTTTCAATATCTCATCTCTTCATTTGCACCAAGTTAATTCCCTTCTCTTCCTCTTGGCAGCAAAGAGCAAAGGCTCCTTTTTAGTCAATGTTTTTTGATTCCTTGGCAAAAACTCAAGGAAACGATGAGCTGATGTTGTGTGTGTGTGTGTGTGTGTTTGTGACACTGCGTGTTAACACGATATCTCAAGAAGGGAAAGTCTGACAGTTGTCAAACTTGGTCCTTAGATGCCCCATATTGAGAGGAAGAACCCTATTGTTTTTGCGGGGGTCAAAGGTCACCTAGGGTCAAACTGAATAACTTGTTAACATGATATCTCAAGTTAGGCAGCTTGGATTGATTTCATACTTAGTACTACAGTAGATGCGTTATGATGAGAGGAAGGACCCTGTTGTTTTTGCGGGGTCAAAGGTCATCTGGGGTTTTGATTTTCATATCCGTGTGTGTTTGTTTTGATTTGTTTTTATTTTCTGATTTGATAGGCCTACTCTTTTGCATTTTGTACGGGAGAGCGGGGTAAGTTAGAACAATTTTCAGAAAAATTACCATACCTTCCAAATTGATTTGACTTGAGGACAAATTAATATACCATTGTATGGGTACCCAAAGGGGTTAATAATTGCATATATTGAGAATAGTTGAACTTCTTCTATTTTGGGTAAAATTAACAATAACTGTGACTCCCGAGATATTTCAACTACAGTAACCCCAGCTGTGGGGTTAGTTGGACCATGCTGTGGGGTGAGTTGGAACATGGTCAAAATGTCATTTGTACAGTAGCTACCTGTAACATGAAGTCTTGTTAGACTTTTAACATGGTATGTTGATAGATATATCTTTCTAACAAACAATTATCAGAATATTTTGAACTTGACCCACATTGACCTTTTTGAACCAGAAGATGCTCCAGTTTGCGTGATGGAGCTACTTTACAAGCTGATAAATAATAAACAGAAATACCCAGTAACCTGGAAACTCTGCTTTTTGTAAGTACTTTGCACCTCAAGTACGCATGAAAAATCCTGAAAGTTTTCATGACTTCATCAGTGATATACTTCATGTCTCTGAAAATGCTTTGTGTGTCGCAATTCAGTGCAAAAAGGCATCTTTAAGGCATTCTTTCTTAAAAATGCACCACAGGAAATCCATTCAAATAGCATTCTGTATTCCTTGTGTGCCAGTGTGCCAGATAAGTACCTCCAAAAATTACAGGGATGCAGGTTTAATATGAACAGAGAGAGTGGTATCTAAACTTGGCCAAATGTGTTGTGATAATTGTCAAAAGGCAAATTTTGGCCGTTTAAAGAAGCCATAACTCCACAAAACAACATTTACAGTAGAAAGCTCCATATTACAGAATCCTGTTCTATAGGATATAGTTTCATTAGGTTAATATCATTACAGACTTGTGGGATATGTACTTACTGAGAAATAAGACCTCAAACTTCACAAAATTTTGCCAAAATGTCATTTTGCTGCGGGTTTGCAGAATTTCAAAAAAATTTTAAATCCGTCATAATTCAATGAATTTTACAAAAATTTTCAGACTATTCACACAAATATTTTGGGAATATTTTGACCCATATTTGAGAAATTTCCACGGACTGGTTCATGTTGAACATGTTCCAACTTACCCCCTGCCATCTGTTCCAACTAACCCCCATGGCACATTTTACATACAGGCTTACCGCAAAATGTAGGGCCTGCAATAACACATGTATCTACCATCATTTTTAGTTCACCAATAGTGCGTACTTCAGTCAGAACTGTTCTCTCTGATCTTTCAACAACATAGAGCTAGGACACAGTTTGGAAATTGTGAAAAATTTACTCAGAGGTCCTGAAAATCTTGTAAACAGTATGGTGGATGACTGTTGCTTAAACCTTTAAAGCGATGGCAGTTTTTCGAACTTTTATTATTCCCTGTGTGAGAAAATGTCAGTGTTTCAACTAACCCCACGTTCCAACTAACCCCGCTCTTCCCTATTTTGTTGTCTTTTTTGTGTACTGTACTGGTCATAGTTGAAATATTGAAGTAGGCTTATCACTGCAGGATTGGCATACAGATATGAAACCATTAAAAACCAAATTGAAATGTCTTATCATCCATTCTCAGCAGAAGTGATTTCTGAAAATCCCATAATTTGCTGAATTCACATTAAATCTCAGCATGGAGGATGTACAATCACTGGAAGATCAGCTTAACAATGCGATTTCAAGGGTTGAAACAGTTGAACCAGAGCAGGAGGATACTGTGACATACACAGTCGTAGAAAATTTATCACAGAGGGGGAAACCAAAGTTGCTGGACAGCAAGGGATTCTCTTACACATTGAGGCATATAAAGCCGCATGCCACATATTGGAGGTAAGTTAGAGGTACTGTACAGTAATACTGTTAATGAGATTACTGTACTGTAGGTGAAGTATAGACTGAATGAGGAGGGGGGAAGGGAGATTGTCAAGGATAATGAGACACTTGTTGCAGCTTACCATACTGTAGATACTGCACAGCATTTGAGAGGGTTGTCAAAAAAAAATAAAATTAGTAAAGACATTTAATTTTTTGGTAATTGTCTTACTTGCATTGTACTTGTCAAAGTAAGTGTAAATGAAAAAGGGGTCATCTATGGTAATATTTTTACAAAAAACACATGATTTGGCATGTTCATTCTTTTTATTTCATGGGTTGTAGGGGATTAGGTCATTGAACCCACTGCCTTTCTCACCTTTGTCAACATTATGCACATGTACAGTAGTGGGTTGGTAGCTACAGTAGATGATATTTACTTTTCAACTCTCTCACATAGCATTTACTGTACAATATGATGGAGTAGTTACATGTATTAATGTTTACTACACTTTGTGAGGGTGCAGATTGTGTTTGGGTTGAACCCATAAAGACTTCATACCACACTTTCATCAGTTGTAAACAAATAATGAGTGAGCAACTCATCAACCTGTGACAGTGAGGTAGTAACCTGTACCATTATTATTATTTAACCTGGCACAGTGAGGAAGTAACCTGTACCATTATTATTATTGAACCATAAGTGGCATACAGTGTTTACTGGAGGGCATTGCATGTTGGTCCCCTCACTGAAGCTGATTTTTTTTTCTTCCCTCACTGAAACTGATTTTTTTTTTTTTAGAATAAACAAAATATGCAGGTTTTTTTTAGCTCAAACCAGCTCTAAGAGCTGTTTGAGCTATTGTGATCCGCCACCGTCACTCTGTCTATCTATCTGTCTATC
>WURT03097569.1:0-18731 GCA_009936505.3 Holothuria glaberrima
AAATTTTGAGAAATGGGAAAAGGGCATATCATTTCATCAAATTTCCCCAATTTCATCAAATTTCCCCAAATTATTTTTCAGGGGGGCAACTTGCCCCCCTGTCCCCCAGTAGCTACGCCGCTGAAAAGCCCCCCCCCCCGCGTTTCTGTACCGCCCAACATTTAAAAGTAGATTTTAACATACTCGTTAATCAAGTTAACCATGCTGCCAGGGGAGATTTTAAAAAAAAGTTTCTCATAAAAAGCCCCCCCCCCCCCGCGTTTCTGTACCGGCCAACGTTTAAAAGTAGATTTTAACATACTCGTTAACCAAGTTAACAATGATGCCAGGGGAGATTTTAAAAACAATTTCTCATAAATCTGTAGAGACAATTAAAAAACGACTCTATAACGCGGTGGGGTCATTTCTTCAACAAACTAGTAATAATTTGAGAAATCAAACAATTACGCCCAAATTGCGGACGGCACGTTTTATAATAACAGCAGGGTTTTCTCTGGTTTCCAGGCCGAGGCACACTTGAGTTTTTACGTTAAATTACTTATAGTGGCCAGGATGTCGTTAACAGCGTATTTTTATGTCAAAATTCTGTTTTTCTCGAATTTGGAAGTTTTAACGCACGTTGCGGCTACAAATGGCCAACGGGGCTGCCACTCAATAATATGGGGTTCGTAGGCTACACCGCTACAGAGCTGCCGTTTTATTCAGTATGTCATTCCACGACACTTAAACTATCCATGTTATTTACTGACTATTTGTAAAAATATTTCATGCCTTTGTTTATCAGTTTGTATATCCCGATTGTTCGTTTCTGCTTGTTATTTACAAACATGTTCTACAATACTTACTACAGGTTTTTAATAAACCTAAAACTTGGTAGAACTTCCAACTGATACCCTTTCTTGTTGATTCCCTGACTGCGAGTAATTTTAACTCCATCTGATTCTATTTCCAGACAAAGGATGCTACGGATGCTGACAAGTGCACCTGCGGGGACTGTTGTCGTTGGTGTTGTAAAATCTTCGTGGTTGTTCTGTGTTTGCCCTTTCTTCTCATCATTAGTTTACTTGGGTTAATACTGACGATTATAATATTTCCATGTAAGTAATAAATTTCACAAAATTCCCACAGAAAAGTGGTATAGCTCTAGTTAAACTGTGAGGGATTAGGGCTCTTACCAGCTGCTTTAATAATGACGGGGGAAAGTTTTATAGGCAAGTCAGGGGGTGGGGGTAAAGTGAATTGATTCACTGTTTATCTTCTCACGATCACTGGAATCTACTTGCATTTAGCGAGTAGAATAGCCAAAATTTGCTGGTCCGTGATAAAATTCTTTGTAGCCAGAATTAGTATGTCTACAAACTTGACTTAGTAACAATATAAAATATACATTTTAGTCGGAATAAGAGTCTCAGTTTTCTGTGGAATTGAAACAGTGGCCTGCTATTTTTCTGAAACACCACAGCTTTGAGACCTCAGAAGCTGCTAGTAATGCCTAATAAATCTTCCACACCATACCTTGTGGAATATGCGATTTACATAGATACCAAATGCGGAGAATAAGTGAAGACCCTCGAATGTAAGCTAGCGCAATCTTCACCCATTCTAGCGAAGCTCCAACCCTACCCAATCAGGCCCCAAGTTTTCTTCTCTCTGTCAATGGCCTGATTTGTCGCCCTTTGGCAGTTTGGTGTTTATGTTTGCTTTACCGTTGGTAAGAAGTATGGTACGCATCAATTCAAGCGTCTTGTCATGATTGTCGGTATTTAAACGGTATGTTTATAAATACTTAGCACCAAAAACAGAGATCTCCGTCTACAAAAATTCAAAATGTGAGACTAGAAGCCCGCCCGTAGGTACATGACTAACGTGAGGGGATGTTTTTCTATTCGAACGGGGGATCGAGGGCAAAATTTGTAAAAACACGCAGTGGGAATAATCAAATTGCCATGACGTACTACATATCCCAATGAAGGTGAGTGCGCTGAAAAGGGATTCTGTTGCAATTATTTGATCAAATTCACCCAAAGACCAGTTAGGTTGGACAAAATTGAGATGGCTATAGAATTTAATCCTCCCTTGGAGATCTTATTGTCATTTAGAGTTGCAGTTTTATTGCACCGGTGCTGTGGCCGAGTGGATAAAGGCGGTGGCATTTGAAGCGATTCAAATTTTATTGTGTTGAAATGAAGAGACAATATGAAACAATCTTTGAAGTCAATGCAAAGTTTAAATATCACAGATTTTCCATCTTTACACCTTTATGGTCATGCAAAACCCCGCCCTCCCCCATCAGACACTAAATTATGATAGTTGCTCTCAAAGAACGCCGAGGAAAATGCATTGAGAAATAAATTTGCAACAACAACACGTATTGTGAGAGAAACGTGTTTTAATATCACAATATCCACGCAATAGTTTAAAGAAAGCAGCTATATTCTGAGAAAACCAGTCCTAAAAATAAATCCTAGTAAAAGTTGAAAAGAATTAATGAAGCACGAACCGAAATCTTGTCAAATATTTCACTAGATTTGGTTAAAAATGAACTGGATTGTTTCTCTTTTAATCAAATCTAATAAAATTTGAATGAACCAGATTGAGTCACATAAAGATTCCAGTACGTGCCTTATGAATAATTAGACTGTTTCAGAGAGCTGGAACAACTGGCAGAGTGCTCAAGTGCATTCCAGTTTAGTGCGTTAAAGGCCCTACATATGTAGTTGATTACAATATTTGTATGAGTGCGTCAAAGATGCCTCAGTACTACCAGTGGCGTACGCAGGGGGGGTTGGGCCATGGCCCCCACGTATGCCAATTTTTTTATGGTCCTAAAAAAAACGTTATTTTGTAATACAAATTTTACTTCAAAAGGTAGCACATATGGCTCCAGATTGCATGTAAGGACACCTAATTTTTCAAAAATTTTTAAGGGGAGGGGTTGACTCCCCATAGCCCTCTCGCTGATGCCAATTTTTTATTTAGTTCCTAAAAATACGCAAATTTTGTAGCACAAATTTTACTTAAAAAGGTAGCATATGTGGCACCAGATTGCATGTAAGGACACCTAATTTTTCAAAAACCTCCTCCCCTTAGATCCCTCCCCCAGACCGGCGATCACTCAACATACTGCATGGCCCCCTTGAGAGAAGTCCTGCGTACGCCACTGAGTACTACCCAAGCACGAATGTCGCATGCCACATGCGTGTGAAGCGTGCCGAGAAAATTGGCCTTTCATGGTCAATAGAGCTAAATGTTATTGCTGAAAAAAGAGCGAGATGTAATTACGCCCCTCAACTAAAATACTAGGGATCATGCCTCATAAGTCTCCGTGCAATTTTTCAGATTTTGCCAAAATACTGAAGGTACCCCTCCTCCTTAACCAAATTATTGGCTGAGACTATGTCTTACATACACCAAATTCAGCAAATATCACTGCAGTTGACCATTTCTTCGCAAAGATTGAAGAAAGGTGTTACGTTCCCAACAAAATTGTTGAGGAAATGTACCTGTTCGTCTGAGAATGTCCTATAATAACCGAACATGCACTTCGCGAGCAGATAAAACAATTCATGACCTCTGAGTCTTCGGAAAGTCTAATATTCACAAAAATTAATATTAGCAAATATTACGATTTTTGCAAAATTTTTACAGATATTCCAAAGGGGGAGGGGGACGAAAGGTGGTGCATCTCCGAACCAAATTATTGGGGGACAATGTCCCTCGCCTCTCCTCCGAGATTGACGCCCTTGGTATGTGGGATATATTCTCTTACGTTGGCATACTCAGTGGCGGATCTAGGATTTACAAAAAGGGGGGGGGGGTAATTTCGTGAGGGCTAAGTTCGAAGCTACGGGCGTCAAATGTACGACCTCTATTTGGGCCGAAGTGGGGGGGGGTTCAAGGGAAAATTTTAAATAAGAAACTGTTAAATGGTATTTTCCTGACATCTAACAAGCAAAAGTAGCAAGAACATTTTTGAAACAATCTCAAATAGCAATTGGTGCCGAAAAAGGGGGGGGGGGTGAAGCCTGAAAATTACCCCTCTAGATCCACGCCTGATGCTAGCCATGCCTTTTGACTCATTTGAGTGGGAGAGCTTTCAAAAACGACCTCACAACTACTCACAGAAAGCTTGAACAGACATTGGAACACAGAATGGTGAACGCACAACTTATGTACAGTAAATTAAAAAATGATGCGTTGCTTTAATAACACCCTATCTTTCTTTGGTTGGACTTCATCAACCGACTTTGCAACTATTGCTGGTTACGGTTTCTAATAAATGTTCCCGAGATCGGTAACGTACTGAAGATGTTTGTCTTTATTATGCCAGGAAAAAGTTCATACTATAACTATAAGATGTCAGGGTACATTAACACTGTATTAACATTTCATGCGAAACTAGTGTATTGTTTATGAGACGACTTGTTCATATAGGCTGTATTTTACGTAACATACTGTCGCAGATCTCTTCGGTGGGACAGTTCGATGGGTTTCAAGTCTCACGTGAAACCCACTATACACAATATATTTTTACACAGTATGATTAGGAAGATGTTGCCTACCACAGTATTTGCTGTTTAAAACTAAAAGTGTGCGATTTTTGCCAAAATTTTACAGATATTCCATATACTAGGGAGCGGACGAAAGGTGGTCTATCACCCGAACCAAATTATTGGGGGACTTACTTTTCGTTATCACCGGAACGAAGGCAATCACCATGGCTTCTCTGTTACACGTGTTGTGACGTACTTGTTTGAGAAGATGACAAAAAACAAACAAAAAAGCAATCAAAATTGGTATACATAAACCTACCTGCATTGCCCCATCGATATCGTTTGATCAAACACGAAGGGCCTTCCCTAACTAATACGGGGACTTCCCGATAGAGCCCTCTCCAAAAAACATTGAGACGCCTAAACACCTCCCAGCCTCCCGAAAAATGGAAGGCCGGCCTCCCGGAAGGGGAGGGGAGCAACTCTTTACCCTCCATTCTCCTTACAGCAAATAATCGTTGTCAACTTCCCCCTTTGGAAATGCTTTTCGTGCCTCCCTCCCCATATCAGAATTCCGGGGTGGCCAAAAGTAAGTGCACGACTTAAGTCGACTTCTAACCCATATGTTTACGGACACGAAGAGGGTGATAAGATAAAGTTGAATAACGCCATTAGTCATTATCCTTTTCCAGGCAAGTGTTGCTCTCCCTGCTGTGCTCCTTGTTGCCAGGGCCTAATCGACGGCGTCACATACATCTTAAAAGCCCCATTTAAACTGGTTCTTTGGGCAACGGATAGAATTACCGACGAGGACGAAGAAAAAGAATCTTTGATAAAGAAAGATGAAAAAGGCGAAGATGTGGAACAAGGTTAATGATGTTTAGAATTATTGGAGGTTTACTGAATATTGGCTAAAAAACGAAACGCATATCGAATGGTTTTAAAATTTAATTAAATTTAATTAATTTAAATTTATACTCTTCTGTCAGGTATACAAAATTTCGAATTTAGGAAAGAAATATGATATAATATTCAAGGGTGCAATTGTGCAAAAAAGATGACAGTGAATGCATGACACAGTTTACTGTGAATGCATGACACAGTTTACTGTGAATGCATGACGCAGTATACCGTGAACATGACACAGTTTACTGTGAGGTTTCTAGTAGTAAGCAGTTACAGAAAGAGGCTTCACGTGCAACACATTTACTATACAGTGTGGTTGCATTTTAAAGAAAGTAATGTGAACAAATGATTCGTATATCCTGCACTTAAGCTACTCCCTTGTCTTCACATATTTTCGTCGTGGAAAATCACGGGTTTTGTAAATAAATGAGAGGAAATTCTCAGAAAAAATACTGGAGTTATTTATACTTTTTGTCCTCATTAAACCGAAAAACTCAAATTGTCTCATGTACCAAATCATAAAATCAAAACGGTTTTCTAACTAAACACCTGCACGCGAATTTCTCTCAGTCGAATTTGCTGCGAGAAGGCTCTTGTCTAATTTGTTACCAATGTGTTGCACACTTCCAGGAATAATTCACACAGCACGTAATAAGCTTGAAATTTATGTCAGTCAGTGTCCTCCCCTAAAAACAGAGAATCGCTGTCTGAAGTTCTGCATAAAACACCTTTAAAGCACGAGCATAAAACTCATAAAATTAGCAGGATATTTCAAAACGAGCACAAGTCGCATATATTGTATAGTCTATATATGCCGTTGTCAAAATCGATACCACTTGGAAGGATACCATATAAAGGTGCCACGGAAACTTATTTTTAATATATCAGTTAATTTCATTAAATCATACTGCCCCTTTCCAAGTCTTTCTTTCACTACCAGAGACAGAATTCCGGGGGATGGGGGATGTATCCCCTCACATTTTGGAAATGCTCCCATTGACTTTCACATTTTCACACAGCAGATTTTTGCCTCAGTGGCCTATTATCTCCCGCTATTGTTTACTACGGAAGACTAGGTACTTAGGGAATAACTTGACAGTAAGGTAAAAAAAAAACAAAACTGCATGTTGATTATCTCAAATCAGAGGGCTGTCCTTACAGCTCCCTGCTCAAATTATGAACTTGGAAATTTCAACTTCAGCCGTATTTTCCTGCAGATTTTATTGCGTCACTTGTTTAAAGATGCCTGTTTCACCCTTTTAAATGATACCAAAAGGTCTACAGCTACAACCCATATGATAAAAAATAGGTTGGGGTGGGGGCAGCAATGTTCTCAATACTGGAGGTGGGGGACATGACCCTATTTTCAAATAATTTACTATGTGAAAAATCAAAGTCAGTAGGCGATTTCTCAAATATTTGGGGGACGTGCCCCCCCCCCCACCTGGATCACTGCTAATGGTTTGGGGGATGGTAAATTTCGTCCTTTTCACATTTTCTGTGGCAAGTGGAAAATACTGTGTTATGCCCTAAACCCATCAGCGTCGTTTTTTTGAAATTTTCAATGGTTTTAATTAATGTTTCATATACATGCCTACATATGCAACCTGCTAACAGCCTCCCCCTTCCCCTTCTCTTCCTCCTCCTTCCCTTGATAACCATTTCCCCCTTCTTAGCACCATATATCTTCAGTTTAGTGGAGAACACAAAATAACATTGATTCAAAAGATGCCATCTGAGTCAGTCCTATGCCTCAGGATTAAAGGGGTGAACAACTGCTCCAATATGAAGGCAAAATGTTTTTGTCAGTAAATTTCTGACTCTTTCAATACATTGGTAACCTTGTGCCCAATCCTGCTTTCTGTCTTAACGAAACGGATCATAAAAGGAACAAAATGTGAACCAATCAATACAAAAGACCACACAAACATGAAGTTTTAGTAACAGTTAAAATATATTCAAAGGTAAGTCCCGAGTTAAGTCAAATTAGACGAAACCAATTAAAGTAGTAAATACGTAATTAGCACAAAAAGTTAATTCAGCAAGGTATTTGGCAATTAGAGAATGGAAATACAACACTCCGTGAAAGACTTACAGATCAAATAAGCAGAGACATAGTTATGGCAAACAATCATGAATAATATATATTGTCTACAAAATCAGCACTAATTTTTTTGTTCAAAAACAACTAAAAGTTTGTGGAATGGAAATGAGAGCAAGGTGAATTTCAAAGGAATAGCTCCTATGAAAACAAGGTGATGGAAACTGGTGGAATACTTAGTAGAACACTTGGTAAGCTTGACAAATTTGACTTAGGTATCAAGGTATTAAGTACAACAAAGTGGAATGATAAATGGCAGGCTTTTTCAAATCCCTAGACCATTTTAAAATCTGAAGACACACAGAAAATACATGAATTTTATATCTGGGTAATACTGTTGAAGAATACTTTAAGAACAGCAAAATAAGCAAGGCTTACTAAGCTATGGTGCTTTACATGATGGCAAACAGTTGTGCCATTTAGTTATCATATGACCACATTCTTGGGTCCTAAGGCCTTTATGGGGAGGTGTGGGTTGCCTTTCCATTCTAGCAGAAATTAAGGTAGGATTTTATAATTTGTCACATATGAATAAATTTATGAATGTTGATGTAAGCTGGGCATTGTTATGTTGACACTCTTTTGAATAATCTGACGTAGCAGTTTGTAAATCTGGATGAACATTTCTAAGTATAAGTCTGAATGAAATTCCATGTTGGGAAGAGGGTTGTCTGTACCCCTCTCCCCCCCCCCCCCACAAACTTTGATACAATTGACTCTCTGCATGGTCCATCTTCCCAAATGAGATAAGAAGTCTCATATTACTGGTCATGTAACTTTCAACAGAATATGAATTTCAATATACTATCACTATTAAACATTTCACATGATACCAGTAGGTGCAGTAATGACACATAAAGTATCACACCATACCCACCCAGCAAATAAATTACACAGTGCCAGCACCGTTTGTTCAAGATAACTTTCATTTTATAAATAATCTGTTTTCCCCAGAATGTCTCACTATTACATATTATGACATGAATTAATTATAATGATGGCTGTCACTTTATAGACAATGTAATACATGGCATACAAAATACAAGGAGACCTTCAAATCCTATAATACTCTAAGCATTTCCTTCAGTTAGTGTATTTTGCTTCTTAAGACCTATTTTGCATTTGTCTTCCAAAATCCAGTACTAATTGTAAGTTCCAGTACATTTTCTTCTGCCTTACAAGGCAAAGTAATTTATTATTAACTAGGGTAAGTAATGAAGCTGAGAATAATTCTCAAATACAAGACAGCTTTACCCTCAAGATCTTCTGGTAAATGTTGGTTAAGTTAAATGTGAACAACAAACACAGACTTGGAGCACAAATGTAGGAAGAAAATGTCTTCAAATGAGTATTCTGCTCCAAGGTGTAAATAAATTGTAAAATAAGTTATTGTTTTTTTAAAAAAAAAAAAACATGTAAGTCTAAGTAAATGGTTTTTCTTTGATTGAATGATTTTCTTTGTTGGAGAAAGAGAGAGGCAATAGCCTCAAAAGCAGATTGCCAAATAGAGAGAGGGTAATAAACATAAAGGTAACAAATAGTCACTTCAAGAAATTTTACACAAATGATTAAATAATCAAAACTTCAGGATAAAACTTGCAAGGTTATTTAAAGAAAAACATACAGAAATAGATAAAACCCAATGGATACAACTGAATTTGATGACTATCACATCAATAAATGACAAATGGAGACAAGGCAACTAATACAACTGTCAAAGAAAGGTAATCCCCCTCAAGGCAAAATGGTTCTGCAACATACAGGCAGCATTTTTCAAAAAATCTAATATCACACGATCATAGTAGTGAGATCTGCCCTGATGATAAGCCATGATTGAGGGGAAATGGGATCTAGAAAAATTTTTGGAAAATATAAATTGTTAGGTTCCTTTTCATGATAAACCCCCTGCAAATGAATCTATTAACTCCTTGCAATAACACAACAAAGAGTAAAGTACTACTGACCTTTCTTAGACCACTTTTCATCTCAAATCCATGAAACTTTGTAGACAACATTTTGAGGAGATTGACCCAACACACCAAAAATATTTTCTACCAAAACTGTAAGACTCTGCCTCTTGGCACAAGAATACACTTCATATTGAGAAATTGGTACATGTTAATTGCTACGATGACAACATACACTTTCATATAAAATTTATTTGTCTGATTTTCAATTTGTTAGTCTACCCCACTAACTTTGAGGCACTGAAAATATTGTATCATAGGTAAAGACACTTATGACAGTGGCTATCTACTCATAATTGATTCCTTCTCAAGTATTCCTACACAATCAAGGCACTATCTAATCAGCAAAAACCTTTTACTCATAGCTACAAAACTTAAAACAGTAAATACACGTTTTTTCCAGATCTGAAGGACACTCATTCTTTAGTAAAAAAGAAAGAAAAAAAGGATGAAGCTTACAACACCCACGCAAACAATAAAAGATACTGCACAATCAAATTGATAATTTTCTATGAAATTTTTCTACGACAGAATTTCAGCAAGTTATTATGGCCATGGACAGATGATATGCAAAATGTACAGATAATGGAACAACTAATTAGAAGCTTTATGAAAGACACACAAATATGCAGAAATTTAAGTTTAAAAGAAATATGATCATAATTGACATTTACAATCTTCTGGAAGAACTATCACCATGAAAATACTAATATTGAGTTACAAAAAGGTTAAGTAGATTTTAAATTTCAGCAAAACAGACGTAAATTTTGAATATAAAAGGAAGATTTGAGAGCAGTGTTGTGCTAAGCTGATAAAAGTGTGAGGAAGAACTTGTTTTCACCCTGTTTGCAATAACTTCAGCCCCAATATTAACAGTGCAAAGAATGCTCTAACATGAAAAACCCTTTAAATTGGAAGTTTTTTATGGCGGACAGAAAGCTTAGCAGCAACTAGAGGCAGCACGATGAGTGAACATTTTGATTACAGAGTTAAGCATAAAAGCCAACTCACTGCAATTAAAATATTTTAAATATTGAAAGTATTTTCTCCACAAACTGTTAACTCAAACACAGCACATAACCATACCTTAACACAACAAAAGAACAAAGAAAATTGTGATTATTTTAAGACAACCCTTCAGCTTTACGTGCTACTCAACATGATATGCAAAATTTCAAACTTTATTTAAAATTGACAACAAAAACACAACCACCATATTTGCAGTCTACCTAAAAAGGTATGAAAATAAGCTCTTTTGTAAGGATGCGTAAAATGGCTGCGCAGAATTATTTTGCGGTAAACGAGCTGTTCAAGAGACACAAAAGAAGTCACCTCCCCTTGAGTTGTACTTTCTGACAAATGTTGATTTCAATAGCTTCAAGTTATATCTCACAACTTCAATGCTTCCCTCCAAATACTGGAAAATATTTTTTTTACCCATCACCAGGAATCTGAAATGAAAAATAGAAAGTTCTCCGACATGGTGGATGCCAATTAAGATTTACTTCAAGAATCAACAGGGCAACAATGGACATTGTAGTATTTTTATTTTCGAAGTTACAGGGCTTGTAGAAAACATGCTTAACCACTTCCTCAGGTATTATCCTTAGCTAATGAGTGGTTCTTGACTCTTGAGGTGCTTGAATGTGGCAAAATTGCACTCAGTTACAATCAATCCTCTTGGACCAAATAGTACCAACAACTTACAGCCAAATTAATATTCAGGTCAAAGTCTAGAGAGTTTGAGGAAGAATGTCAGAGGTTGTTGAAACAGTTCCTCCAAGACTCTAAGATCATAAAATACTACAATTTGAGTTTCAAAAATTTAATTCAAAATCTTGACTAATTTTAGTATTCAATTAAACATCACTTACATGAGCACAGATATCTTGTTCAACTTGAGGCTGGAAGCAGTGTGAAAATAAGGAAGTCAATTGGGGATTCTTCCAAAAATGGAAAATATGTCCCCCCTCCTCCCCACGAATCCTCCCCCTTCCTCCCCTGGGATCCTATGCCAAAATAAACTTACCATTCTGTTTAAAGATAAGAATCGTTCCTCTTGAGCTGCAATGAGTTTTTCTAAATCTTCCTGTTTCTTAAGTAAATCATCCACATCACATGCCTCCACCTGAAAAGAATGGAATCAAAACTTTGAAAACCTGTGGTTACATGTAACTTATACTCTTCGTCTACTCAAAAAGGTTTACAAGATGGACACAAATCATGGACAAAATATTGTCACATAAGGAAGTCCAGTAGGGAATCTCCTGGTGTTTAAAACAGGACATATGTTAACCCCACACACAAGATTCTGAACTTATCCCCAAGCCAAAACTGACTGACTATAATGACCAGTTTATGAGCTTATAAAATATGGATATTTTAACATAAACACATAAAATGAAAAATTGTGTTCTATTGCATTATAACAGACTGCCTTCAAAACAGAGCCCAAACTTGCTAAGGATAAACTGATGAAATTCAGCAAAGTGCATCATCCATTTCCATCCAAACTATGGAACAATTTTTTCCTTTAATGGAGCCTTTACTTTGAGCAATTCCTGCAGCTTATTTATTTTTACACTTCAATTAGTGGCATCACCTGACTAAATGACACACACACCATGAACAGGTTACACATTTTTCTTTTGCTGTCTACCTCTGTTTCTTCTATGCATTAGCTATGCAATAGCTATGCAATAGCTATGCAATAGCTATGCAATAGGATTTCTTGCTTTGCAATACATCAGATAATGTTAAACTTTTTTCCAGTAGTACTCTAGAACTAGATACAGGTATCAAAACACTTTAAAAATATTACACCTGATCCCAGAGACAATCCTTCAAGGCATTCTCAAATTATACAACATGCCCAAGGGCAAGTAACTCAAAGTCACCCACTCAACCCTTGAGCAGAGAGAAGAAACTGAGATAAGGCATCTTGAACAAACTACTCAGATAGACAGAAACAGAACCAGAATTCCTTATGCCCAAGGTGTCCACCATTTTCTGGTGGCAAACAAATTTCCAAAACAAACATCAGAGTGTGATCTCTTGTTTTACTTAAAAGAATGTCATATGTTATCATTCAGTCATCTCTTAGCTACAGATACCAGGATCATAAGGCACAGTTTCAGGGTTTTACAAAAGAGGAATCTCACATTGTGGGCCCAAAGTCCTAACCTGTAAGTGCCAAAGAAGGGAAGCCGCCATGGATGGTATGGGATTCTACCCAGGAGGAATTTCCTTAAAGAAACCAGCATTTATTTAAAAGCTTTTGAGGCTTATCTGCAACCCAACTTAAATGCTTCGCAAGCCTAAGTTTGGGCATCAGTGCCTTATCCAACGGTCCTCTTTGCCTCTAGATTGGGCATCTATGCCTTATACAATGGTTTACTATGATAAGATTTGTGAACCTCTCAAAAGGAAGCTTGGTGTCTACAATTTAATGAGTTAACTTATAGTATTTCTCACTGGCATATCTTCACTAAATAACAGTGCCCCTTTAGAATCCAGCCAGCTCTCGGCTTGATCAAGTTCTCTAAGATACATCATCTTCTCTAGCTCCATCTCATACTCTGACTGTTTTTCTGTCCAAGCTTCTAGCAAGGTCTCCCACAAAGTATTCAAATCTTCCATTTTATCTGCAATCTGAGGATGAGATCATTTCAATTACAGACCTTAGCTGTGGCAGTAATGTTTCAAATGTAGTAAATATGAATGTTATCTCAGGACATTGCAAAAGTTTTGTTATGAGACAGTTGAAAGGAAATAAGGGCTACTTTATCCACAGAAGTGAAAGAACGACTTTAAAAAAGTCTTGTAGCAAAGAATGTATTGTTCTCACAAAAGTTTGTTCATGTTCTGTTTAATTTTGTCCTTAGCAAACCTCATCCTACTGCAAAATTGACTCCTATCAAAACCAGAATGCAAAATTGCATTGAGGTTTCGATGACATATGTTTCATTCCAAAAATACCATGTTATCCCATTTCTTGTCAGAGTTTGACCTCTGGTGACCCCAAATGACCTTTAACCCCACAAAAAACAATAGGATTCTTCCTCTTAGCATAATGCATGTACATACTAAGTATAAAATTCAACCAAGCTTCATAACTTGAGGTATCGTGTTAACAAGTTTTTCAGAGTTTGAACCCTGGTGACCCCTGATCAACTTTGAGCCCCACCAAAAACATAGGGTTGTTCCTCTTAATGTACCAAGTTTGAGAACTGTCAGAGTTTTCCTTCTTGAGATATTGTGTTAACGCGCAAAGCGTCACAAACACACACACATATGCACACAGTCTTGTCAGTCTTTGTTCAGTGCGCAACTGATGACATTTTCAGTTGTGCTAACCCTAACCTTGTGATTGTTGTCAACCGATGACCTGTTGTTGTACAACCGATGACCCATTGTTGTCTATTGTTCCATGTCACCAGTTGTACATGAATGCATAGGTTTCTCTCATCATGGAATGCAAAGGTTTCTCTTATCATCAAAACCAAAAATGAAACAAGGGGATCTGAAAGCTGTTACCTCCCCCTGTCATACAACTGATGTTACTAACCAAAAAATTCACCTGAAAACCTGGCAGGCTATATCCCATCAATCCCCCCCCCCCAATCTTCTAATTTATTACCTCTTCAGCCATGAAGTGTCCTTCTTCTACTAGCTGTCTGCCATCACCAGTAAACTTTGTCATGTTTCCAGCCCATGTCTCCATTTCTCCTTGGTATTCATTATGTTTACTGATCAATTCTTCAACATCTGATACATTTTGTGGTGTTTCTCCAGACTGGAACAAATTCATCATCTCCTTAATCCATGCACTGAAACAAAAATCAAAATGTCAGATTACACTTCTTGATTCCAGCTGGTAAACTTGAGGAATGTCAGTGGCATGCGATATATCATGTGCCATATATGTTTTAGGACACAATGCATACATTTACTAAAACAACGGCAAAGATGGAGCTTTTGAACTGACTTTTAGAATAGTTGGCACAACAAGGTTTTAAAATTTGAATCATTCTGTACATTCCACCAGACTCACTGCAAGTTCTCCTCTACGAATTCTAGATCAAGGTTTAACCATTTGATCTACTTACTTAAAAGATTGAGCATAATCAAATCCGCATAATCAAATTAAAACAAGATACAATTTGTAAAGAGTTCTAACCACTATGAACTCCATCCAAAATAAACAGGAATTATATCCCTGCATTCAGTTGATATTTTCCAGGCTGGAGTATGAAAACATCACGCAACAAAACACACAGCAATGAACTAACTCAAATTTACCTAAGGTCTCTATAATCATTCAGATAAAGCTGCAATTTTTCAGCTTCCTCTAAATTCTTTTTCCGCAGGACAGATTTCTCTAGTAGCTGATCCCAGCTCTCAACTGTGAGGTTGTTGAGAACATTGATATCCTTGAAGGCATCAGGGAATTTATCAACCAGCTCACCAGCTTCTGTAGCAATAGCATTGACTTTTTCCTCAACAGCCATCAAATCTCTCTGACAAAATATGAACAAAATATGAAGACATTTTACATGAAATGATTTGAGGAAAGGATGAGTTGTCAAAAATTCATTTAAGTAAAGCAACATGCACTTTAGCCATGATTTTCTTTTGCAATACAACTATTTGACACAGAAATTACTAAAACCCATTTCATCCTCGCATAGATTAATGCATAACTTTTCCAAAGAAAACTTTATACTAAGGATTATTCAATAACAAAATGTTTCTTCAAACCAAGACAAATGACTGCATTGATTTTGAGAGCATTTCAAATAATTATCCTAGCTTTTGAAAGACTAAGTGAGTAATGTAAAGAACACTAAAATGATCATTGATGAGTATTCTACAAGTAAATTTTGAGCACTTTTCAATGGTCATCAAAGAAACAGAAAGTTCATAGTTTCATGACCTTGAAGATGACCTATTACATACAGGCACTATCAAGGTTTTTTGGACAGTACCCTAGTGTAAAGTGACAACAATTTTTGTGGTGTTTGCTATATTTGAATAAACCATGGAAAAAAAAAATTTGTTTAACTTTGCTAAACAACATCAGATTTACACTCAATTTGGAAATCTACAGCTACCAATTTTTTGGCCATCTCAGGAGCCATCCTTCATAAATTTGGCTTTTTTCATTACACTCTGACCATCTCCATGATGGTGAGACTCAACCCTAGCTAATGCCTTGTTCCTAAAATATTTATTACAATGTCAAGAGAAAATAAAAATAAAATACTTACCTCCAAAATATCATGTTTTCTGATTTGTGCCTGGACACCCATCAGATCTAAGTTAAACTCATCCAATGCAACAGAAAGGGCAGCATCCTTCTCTTCAATCCAACTGATGGCCTCCTGGGCATCAAAGGTGAAGGAATGTAGTAGCTTTGATCTTGACAGAGCCTACAAGTAATCATGGTCAATTGAGCTGAAGACATACTGCTTTCATCAACAGTGACAGCACCATCTACATATTTGTTTAGTGAAATAATTTCTTCAGTTATCCCAGGCTATACTCCTAGGAAGGACACTTAGAGACAAAGTCCCCTACAACTTTTATGCCCTCACCCCATTTGGATACTGCAATCTGAAGCTTTGATGCTAGTAGGAACATGCAGTAAAACACTTTCATGATAGCACTCACATGGGTTCTGCACAATGCAGCAAATTCAATTGCAAAACTTTGGTAATGTGAAAAAATATTTTAAATAGGATGCAAAAATGCTCCAGTATGTGATTAGTTAGACTCCAGTCTATGATTTAAGGAAATAAAATTGTAGTTACACACATGTACGTATAGTGTGTAAACATGTGTGACGTATAAGGCAGGCTCAAACTTCCAAATTTTGATGTGCTATAAAGCTATTAGAACCATATATGGTCATCCCTTGCTCTTTTATACCAGTCACAGACATAGCTCAGAGTTGAAGTGTTCAACTATCATAGCTTTTAGCGCTATACTCGAGTATAAACTGTTCCATTGTGTGCATATGTAAGTATTACAGAAAGACAGAACAGCGTATACATTTTTTTAAGTTTGTTCCATAATTTCCTCTATTTTTTCCTCTGCAGCAGTTATAAATTCTTTTTGTTCTTTACCTCACACAAATTGCCCTGTTTTTTCTTCAAACAGATCAGAATTGCAAAGCTTTGCTTATTCTGGTTCTTCTACCTATCATGTGTTAGCAGTCAGTATTATGAAAATCAAATTACTCCATCATTTCTTTATTGAATTTCTGTTTTTCTTCCTTATGATGCATTATTGATGTACATTTATCAATAATGGAAAATAATTTAATTTTGTTGCATGCGATAATGGTAAAAATAAACCAGACACTTGAAACACTCTTACAGTAGCTCAAGGGGCCAACATCCTCATAAAAGCTACAAACAGCTTTAACCAACTTTTTATTCTTCATAAATTATAACCCCACAAACAAATTATTTCTGGAGAAGCACCATGGATAAAAATTAAAACCACACTTGAAAAAAAATTCTCAAAAAAGTTTAAAAACCAGTCGATGATGCTAAGCACCATTTTTTTTTTTTTTTTTGTGTAGCCAGTGGCTACTTCATTGTTTCTTTGGTACACAGTGCAGCAACCACTCACATACATACCAAGTTAAGGAAACAGGTTACAAATACAGGCTAACAGCAATAATATATGAACTATTAAATTCATACACAAAATGTTGCAATAGTTCATTCACTTCTTACCTCCATTCTTGCATCCACTGCATCTTTCAGTTTTTTCCAGGCATCTTCTACATTCTCACATTTACCTTTGATATCACTCTCCTCTCCAACTTTGTTTATTACAAGTTGATGTCCTTTTTCCTCTAATTTTTCTATTTCATTTTCATATGCCTTTAATTCTTCCACAAAATCAGAGAATCTAGCTTGGAGAATCTGGAAGACAAAGATTCAGGACTGTTTAGCTTATGTGTGGCTAGACTGCCAATTTCAGCACTCCCCTTCCATCCTCCCCCCTCCTATGTCAATCCTTCCTTTCAGTAAAATACTACTCTTCAACAAACAAATTATTAAGTGAATGCATGCACATACACTAGCTGGACAGTCATGTTAATTCAATGAGTCCAGGGGCAAAAACAGCTACTTTTTCAGTTGGTGATTCATACCTAGTAGTATACACAATCCAAAAGCCTTGTGTAAGTCCCATAACAGCCATGTGCTAAAATTGACCCTTCACAACTTTCAACTTCACACTGATGGACAGATTTTAAGTTTTATAAACCTTATAAAATACTGATGTAACAGTACTAAGGATCTTTTAGCAAGTCATCTTCAGGTGATCAAATCCTCTATCACATATTCACATGAGATGTTCACACAAGAATTACAGAATATTTTAAATGTTACTTCAGAGAACATCCCAAGCTGACATTATCATTGTCAAGGATCAGACCTTGTGGCTTGAAGAACATCATTAAGAACATAAACAACAAAGTACAAAAACCTAAGATATCTGTAAAAGAATATTCAACCCAGAGAACTCAATACTGTTGACACAAGTAGAAATTTTCTTTCCCCAAAACAAGACAAACATGCCACTATGACAAAATTTTTACATGCAAACTCCTTTTTGTTGTTGCTCGCTTCAAGGTTTTCACTGGAATGATGAAAACTTGTCATTGTTGCCACAACAGGTGGAAAGGGGGGAGGGGGGAGATTCATAGCTTGACACAATAACCCTACACAATATCCTGATAACCATTTACCTCAACATGCTCCAAGTCTTTCCCTACTTCATTTGATACAGCAGGTCCCATTTTCTCCTGGATCCACTCAATAATTCCAATGGCATCATGGTAAAAACTAAACAAAGAAGCCTGATTCAACAGAGTTGATCTCTTCTCTTTGCACAAGGCCACCAGTCTTTCATAAGTGTCTTCCACATCTACCTAAAACAAAGCAAACATCACTGAAAGAATCTGGACTTCCTTTGACATAAATCACCCTTGCATCAGCACATGCACTAAACCATATTTCATAAAATGCCTGATGTAAAAGTTCCCATGGCAAAGCAAAAAAATCTACATTCTATTGGGTAATGGGGGGACTTTGTCATGTCAATCTGTCAATGATTTCTCATGAGAGAAACATAGCTAGGTACCTATTTCAAGGCTAAACATTGTTTTTAATTAAAAGTGGTTGCACCACCCCAAACACACAGGAATCTCTGGATGGTGACTGCACTTTGATGGCTTAAATTTCA
>WURT03097569.1:18831-30844 GCA_009936505.3 Holothuria glaberrima
GAAGTAAACTTAGTTGGCAGATTTTTTATTGTCCAGGTAATTTGCCCTTAAAAAAGAAAACTATGGCAACTTGCATCTTACTGCGGACAAACTGAAGCAGATATTTTTTACAACCTACCAGCTTTAAAATTTTATTGTGTGGTGCAAACAACATCAAACTATACTATTCTTCAACAGCTTAGTGAAACCTTACACTTTCACACTAAACCAATGCCAGATAAGGAGAACTTTTTACCATGCTCGTAACCATAATACATCTGCAAAAATTTTCCAAGATTTTTGAAAAAAAAAAAAACATAATCTTCAGTTTTGCAATGAACATTTTTGTACCTGCATAACTCTGACATTTGTGGCTTCTTTTAGCTGGTTTGTACAGAGAGTGTTAGATTCAGTTTTGAGTTTTTCCAAGGTTTTGTTCTTGAATGCATCCAAGTCCAGCTGAAGACCTTCCAATCTTTTCAAGAGAGACAGGACAGAATCTTCATCATTTGAATCACTTGAGATTTCCCAAGAGGGTTTCTTCTGATCCAACCAGGAAAGGGCCTCTGAGGCTTCAGAAAAATACTAATGGGGAAATCAAAAGGGTACAAGTTGTAAATTTATGTAAGAAGAAAAGCAAAATTATACATGTTATAAAAGCAATTAAAAGTTCATTAAATCTTATCTCTTTTTAAAAACTGCTCTGACAGAGGTAATTTTTCCACACTGTTTTTCCTTAGAAAAGGTATCTCACTGATTTATAGGGGAAGACCCTTAGGTCAGCTCTGCAATTTACCTAGTATAAGTCTGCCCTTGTCAGTGATCTTCTACACTGTTCTCCTACGCAAATTGTAACAGCTAAAATATGACCAAACACTTTAAGATCAACTGACAAGTAAGTTGTGGTCTGCATTTATAAACAGAACACCACCGATGTGATACTTACTTTCTATGTCTCTACCAGTCTGGAGAGTTCATCGTGCCTCACATTTTAAGACACGAGCTGGTCACATTACCATGCAATTGCAAATGTATAAACCTTTTTGTATTCAAGATTCTAAGGATTCTACAGACTTTATGATAAAAGAATAATTTATAAATATCAAAACTGCTATAAAACAAGTATGAACATTCAATTATTTCCTACCGAATATTGATAATTTAACTTGTAAATTAAGTTAATTTAGAGACTACCATACATAAATCTGCAACTTTCCAAATCAGATGATTATTGCTTCACATTAACTGTAAATTACCATCTTCAACTGGTACGAATTCTGGAGCAAACCATCTCGTTTTTGAGCAACCTCAACAAGGTTTGCCCACTGTTTGCTTAATTTATCTCGAAGTTTGGTGATGTCCTCTGATGCAAAATGTTTCTGCTCCACCATCCTTGTGGCTTTGGCTGTGACATCTTTAATTAGAGCTTCATGGGCTGAGATGTCTTGAAGAAGGGCCTGGGGATTTATAAGTAGACATCTTAGAAAGTCAGAAATGAGACATTTACAAGTTTGACTGAGTGCATGAAAAAGAAAAACCAAAGTAAATTCTTCCCAACTTCTTTCAAATTTATGTCTGTAGACATCCTAATTATTACTGATGGTTCATACAATTCAAACAACACCTTGAAAGTCTGAAAAAAGTTTATTTCTCAAAACTAAAGGGGGCTTTGGACATTGCTGTGCAATAATAACACAGATGAATGTCACTAGAGGGGCCATTAGCCATATGCTACACCTGTGCTGCACTCTCCACCTATCCTCAGAATTGTTAACTTTACTGCACTTCAATCTGTAAAGCAAACAAGCTTCCAAGACACTATACTGATCACAACTGCCTTTTCAACAAGCTGCAAACTACTTGCAAACCATCACTACAAATTCTATTGTTTGAGTAGGGAGCTGTTATTTGGATTAAACATGCACCACTGCACAACTGACTCATGGTCAGCAAAACTAAGTCAGAAAATCTGCCCAGACAGGAATAGGATTTTGAATTGTCAGAAAATGCAGTGTAACAGTAATGGTGAAATATAGTAGCATGATCATGAATGAAAAGATGCCACAATCCACAGGCCGACTGCATGGCCTAGTGGTTAGAGCATCCGACTTGCAGCCGGAAGGTCTTGGGTTCAAATCCGAACACTTTAAAAATGGAACCTACTGCCATTGTGCTTGGAGCATAAGCAATGGAGTAGGGAAAACAAGCCAGTGAGCCACAACTGGAAAAAAGGCTGTGGCCAGCTCGACTTAAACCAATTGGTTAGAAACTGGGCCGTAAAACCTCATCTAACTAGCCACATTCCACAATGCCCTCAGTTGCACACAATATTATGTTCCTTATGACATGCTGTTTTAATTCTCCTGTAGAACGTAGTCCCACAATACCTTGTGCTTCCTGCAGAGAATGCTGACTGTATTCACATCTTCACCTACATCCTCCAATGATGCTTGTTGATTCCTGTCCTCAATCCAAGCCATCTCCTCTCTGATATCTCGCAACAGTTGAAAGAAAGCAATTGATTCATGAAGAGTCTCCTGCCTCTTCTTGGAGAGGACACCAAGCTCTTTGTGTCTAATAACATGAAGGGTAATAAATGAATGGAGGAGAGTCTGTGGATTTCTACTTAAAATTGTTAAAAAAAGTTGTAGGAACATACTAATATCATTCAGCCTCATGTTCTGCATGATACAGCTAATAACTAAGTACTGCATCAATGTATCCCAGCAACCACTGTCAGATTAGAACAGCAAAGTTCCTTGCTACATTCTATAGAGCAAAGTTAGTTTTTTTTTCAAGCGACTCTTCAATTTTCATTCTAATGTTACAAATGTTAGCCCAGAATTTCAAAGTACCTTATGTGTAGTTAACCATATCCTTAACACAAAACAGGCTTTGGACACTTGAAGACCAAATTTTCAAATGACCGAAGGTTTTTCTCAAGCCTGCATTTCAAAACATCCCCATTAACTATCACAGTTTCAGAACATAAAGAAAACTACACTGAAAAAACACTAAAAATATTCTTATTATGCTAAAAATGAAATTCGACCATTTTTTCACTACCATCGTGTGAAAATTGAAACTTCCAAGGCCTTCAAATGAACCATTCAAATGTAAGGATTTTCAAGGTTTTTAACCTTGCAGAGGAGCTCTTCATGACTATATAAACAATTCTTTGATTGATTTAACATGGAAACTTACTGTTCTTGGCATTTAAAGATCCTTTTTTCCATCTCTGCTACCACTTGTGAATGATCTTTCTCCAGCTTAGTGTATGTCTCTGAGGTATTCTGTAATTTCTCTAAATACAGTTTTAATTGGTTTTCAGAAATCTGAAAAGATACAAAGATTTATATAACAGTAACATCACTGGAACTGAAAGTCCTTGACATTAAACCATATGAATAAACAAAAGTCTTCCACATATTTCAAATCACAGCTGTGTATGGAATTTGAAAACAATTGTCTAACAGAAGAAGCATTATTACAATACAATCTCAAGATAAGACATGCAGTCTACAATTAAAGTTTTGGTATCTTGTAACTGTTCCTCTTTTGTATTTCTTCACTATCAAATGCTTGTCTGTAATTGCTGGTTTTAATCCTCAAATTAATCTTTCACAAGATATTCTGTACATTGACAGAAAATGATTTGAGCAATAGCATCCTAACTCTGTAAGGATAGAAGTATAGAGGGACAGATGAGCATATTATCACGGTATACATTCTTCCAGGTGTGCGAACTGATCAAACAATATGTAGTGCCACATCAAAGTCTGAAGTGCTGTCAATTGAGTTACAAGATACTATGGCCTACAAAGCCATGCTATGCCACACTCAGTATGACAGGAAAACAGCTAATATCACATCTTAATCTTTTTGCATCATGTTTTTTTTCTGTAATACAGAAAGGCTTCTCCAGTAAATTCACAATGTATTATCTGTCAGTGCAATGATTCAATGATCCACAAAGTAATGAACAGAAAGCATTAGTTTTACACTTACCTGATGTGTTTTCATCAAATTGGATGCACTCCTTAAATCTTTCCCAAAGTCTGTGGATTGAAGCTCACCTTTGGTCTTATTAAGCCAAAGTTCCAACTCACTCAAGTTCCTCTCAAACATCATGATCTGAAGTAAACAAAAGAAGCAAACACATAGCAGTACAAATCTCAATCACATATAAAAGGGGTGGAAAAAATATATGTGGAGATTGACAAACAAAATAAATTACCTTGTAAGCTGCTTGTAACTTTTCTCCTTTCAGTGACAAAGATGAGTTAAGATTTTTCCACATCTCATTCAACCTCTCAAGTTCCTCCTTGATTACTTTAGCTCCATGGTGACCTTCCTCAAGCATCTGTTGTCCTTCCTGAAGAAAGATGCAAGACATAAACCTGTCACAGCCCTCTTTACCCTTTCAAAGTACCACTCTCAAAAACTTTAATGGAACTTTGCTAGAGAATACTGGCTACTCTGATTCCCTAGTTTATCTTCAACGTATAGTTCATAATATCACTGTAGCTGGTTTAGTTTTTAATTGAATAGAATATTTAATGGAAGTTGATGTGACCTCAGTATACCGTAAGTTGGCCTTTTCAAATTATGATGGAATCAAGTATGGGTTCCTTTGGGAGAGGAACTGGCCATAAAATTTTCTCTGAGGGTCACATTATAATTTTTACCTATAGCCATGCACCAACATAGTAGGGGGTGGAAGATAAGCATGTTACCCTAGTGCATAAAGCCAAAGATTGTAATATAAATTTATGTTGACATACTACTTGTCTTAACTTTTAAAAATATTAATATCACACTACTGTCTTTCTTCTTTTTTTTTTTTTCTTTTCTTTCTTTGGTAGGCCAATTTAATCTTCTGATGAGATTTGCTCTATAAGTCAAAAATTTAAGTAGTGTTCAACTGATACAAAGCCTGGCAAGCCTTGTACAAGCACACCAGGCTACCTCACTCTCAATCAATCTCCTCAAAGTGAATTGCTCATAAATATTTACTGCCTCTAAATTAAACATGTGCTCAACTTTCAGGCTTATGTTTTTTTTTTTTTAAAAAACAATATTTTTGTACCTCTTGAAGTTGCAACAGTCTCTCCTGACTAGCAAATATTTCCAACTCTTGGCTCTGGTGTTTCTTGACCTTCCTCTGAAGGTTTGTGAGTTCCTCATAGGATTTATCGCTAGTCACCTGAGACTTCTCAGCAATCCAAGACTTGAACTCTTGAACATTTTGAACAAATCGATGGAGACACATGGATTGCATCAATAGATGCTTCAAGTCAGTCATCTGTGTCAACAATTTATTTCGCCTACAAACAAAACAGTTGATAATTTAAACTTACGATACGATTTACTTGAAATGTTGCTCTCAAAGGAATGTAAAGGACACACAAAATTTAGTAACTATTACATCAATTTCCACTCTCCAGTAAGTCTGACCACCTCTTGTTTGTTTGCTACATGAGTGATTACAACTAACAGTGTAACAAAACATTTCATTTGAATAAAATATTTCATGGTCCTTTAACAATTTAACCCAATCTCTTTGACCCCTTGCAACAGACTTTCTGTGAATCTTCTCTTCAAATATTACTAATACTCTTCGACATCAAACCAAAGATTTCAGAGAAATTTTTTTTTCTGCCTTTCCAGGTATACAGACTTAGTAAATCATTCTAGAAAAAGACAATAGCTCTGCACTCACTAAAATCATGAAGAACATTGCTGACATTTTACTTTCATATATCCTAAATAACTCAGAAGGACAAAACAAACAGTGTTACTAATCTACAAAATTGGCATCACTCTTAAAGATAATGATGACAATGACGATCTAATGAAAGTACCTTTTACAGTAACCCCATGGACTATAAATAATACAAAAATTTCTAAACAAGACAAAACAGAACCTATCTTGTACCTTTCATCTAACTTCTGACATATAGCAAGGATGGCATCCTTGTCATAATGGTCTTGCTTCACCAACTCACTACCCAGGGCTTGTGTCTCATCAAGTTTTTCCATCTGAGAGACCAACGTTTTCTCAAAGTCTTCGTGTTTCTTCAATTGAAGCTCAGTCATAGTCAAATTTTCCTTAATATAAAATATAGATGAATACATATAATTGATTGTAAAGTATATGAAGCAATCAGGATTCCACACTTTTATGACACTGAATTCAAGAAAAAAAGTGGCCTTTTCAAAACCCAAAATAACAAATTATGTTTCGAAGAATTGATTTAAACCATTCACCCACTGTGGGTACATGTAGCACATGTAGCAGCATGATCTCAAATACAATTTACGCCAGCTTTCACTTTTTCAGACCAAACCTCCAAAATTGAAGGATTTTCAAAACCATAAAAAATTCCAGACTTTATCCAAACTTTTCCCACTGTCCTAATTGCTTGGGAACCCTAATCAATACCACATTAAACTGTTTCACCAATGTTTCAAGTTACCCAATTTGAAAAGAACAAGCACCCTCTACAACTGCTTCAATCAGTATAATCATATGTGACCTTAAAATATTTAGTTGGCACAAATTTAGCAATAATCCTTAACATTAATACCTCCACTCTCTCTAACAGCAATTACAGAACTGCACTGAAAGAAACAGCCACAAGAGTTACTTTGTAGTGCAGACATAAAAAAAAAAAAAAAACATTTCTAGACCAAATCATAATCAAATCTAATGACATAGGGTTACAACACCACACTCCTTAACAAAGACTACCAAAATTTCACCTTTCCCATTTGAGAAAAGAGCAAAATATGTTAACGGTGGTGGAAATATGAGATTTAATTTGAAATAAAGATAGGACAAAAACTAGTGTTGTTTCTTTTTTATCTTCAGTATTCTGTTCTCTCTATCACCACACTACAAGAAAGGATTGAAAATAATCTGACTACATTACATGCAATAGAACAAAATAATTATTAGTTCTGGCAACCTGTTAGGTCAACTTGTAGATGATTTTTTTGGAAAGAGAAGCATCTTTGTGAACACTCAAACAGCAATTCTACAATTCAAGAAAGAAAAAAAACAAACATGTTAACATACCCCAAGGTCCATGCTTGCCAAGAATGTTTCCTTACTGAGGAGCCATGACTCAGCATTATTGACAAAATCCTGAAAGACCTGTACAAAGATAAGGTGAGAAGTAAGTTGCTGTTCCAAAATCTGCTGTTATCTTTCCCTTATTCACATGGCAGTGTTTGTGCACAGATATGGTAGCTTTAATCACAACAGTCATGGCCATATCTCTATGTACTAGACTAATTAAGTATATAGCTAACTCTCAAATCTGATTCATGACTATGAAAACAATACCCTTTTTCATCCTCACCTAGGAAATATTTACTTCAAAGATGTACCCATGCAACCACTTACTTCTAGCTACAAGAAAGTCAAAAAGCTAAATCATGAAGAATTTGCATATTAAAGACAGATACTCATCATCCCAGACAGTCCAAATTCTCCCAACTTGGTTACTTCTAGCCTCACCTACAATTGTCTTTGGCTTCTCCTTGTACAGGCACAAACTTACTTTATTACTTAAGGCCATATTTTGGTGAATACACAAGGCCCTAATGTGTAATCAGAACACTCTCTTTGCATGCTGCGTAATATGAGCTACTCTACATCTTTAGAATTTTGTAACTCTGATGTCAATCATATCTCTTTGCAGTTACAAGAGTTTATTTATGGTGCCAATATAAAAGAATACTTTTACAGTAAAATTACTGCTACCAAAACCGTAAGGTTTGCCTACAGTGTAAACAAATCTAAACAACTCCAGTGAAAATGACTAACTTGAAAATCAAAACACTGTCCTAAGATCAGCTTCCTGTCCTGCCAAGTGTCCCCTACTCTTTCCATTGATGTTTGAAGAACACTCAGAGAATCTGTTATTTCTTTAGCAGCAGGATGGCCAGCACTTATCATCCTCTGTCCAACAGAGTCGAGATCAGCCAATTCCTCTTGCTTCCTCTCTATATCAGCCTGTAGAAAGTAAAGTTTACACTTGAATTAATTTGACACTCTTCCTGCATAAAGCTAAATAGAAGAGTTCTGAATGTTATATCTCAAACAGCTGAAAATCAAAGGAGCTACAGCCCCTATGAGAAGCAAAACTGAACTGACCAGGCTCTCAACCGTGAAACTTTAACATAGCTGTCTGTTGATTCTGGGAGAATCCAGACCTATTAAGGGTTGCAAGCCTAATAACAATGACAGTGTAAGTTTCTGCTCATGTGAAGTCAAACAGTTATGTTTAGCACATACAAGAAGACAAATTTGTACATTTAATAGTTACCATAGTTCATGTTGATCAGCAAATGCCATGGGTAGAGCAGGAAGCAATGCAATGCTGATATCAGATTAACATTTTTAATGATTACTGAGAGATGAATGCATGCTACTCTTGATTTTTAAATTTTTGATTAACATGTATCAAAAATTTACAGAAACAGTAATGGACTTTTAGAAGGAAGGATCAAACCTGCAAGAAATGCACAAAATGGAAGATGAAGCCCATACTTTGCCAAAAACAGACAGAGAGGGTTGGAAAGTACTGTAACTGCAAATTTCATAAACCTTTATAAGGTATTTAATGGTCTACCAAAAAGGTGGTCACAACTCATATTCGAACTTACCAAAAGTTCCTTATGACTTTCACACATTTTTTCAGCATCTTGTAGGTTCTTGGATAATGGTTGATTTGTCATACTAGTTATGATGCTTTCTGCCCAATCCATCTGTTAGGGAAATAATAAAAATGTTTTTAAATTATGCTACAATTAAATTTCAATAATTCTGACAAGTATAAACTTCCATTAAAAAAAACTTGAAAAGCACATACTACTATGAAAGTATCTCATGGATTGAAAATGAGAACATTCAAACCTTCATCTAATTCCTAAAAAGCACTTTTAAGCTACAAGAGTTGTTCTTCCCATGATGTGGATTTACACATTCAAATCCTTCACAAATAAACATCTGCAAAACTATATGAGGCACCAGGCTCATAGCTAGGGATAAAAAGAAAGATTTATCCACATTATTCAGTGCTAAAATTACTTTCACCCAAAATGAGAAAAAGGCCCTCTCACTAAGGGTCTTGTTTTAGAAACTGAGTTATACTGAGATATCATAACACTGGGAAGTCAAGTGGAAGTTTGAAGCAGAATAGTTACCGTCAGAGAAGTAGATTTAACATGTACATGAAACAAATGCTTGAAAATTAGATTGCAGGGATGACCACAGTATGCCTTTCTGATATGAATGACCAGGAGAAAATTTTAGTAAGACATTCCTTTCATACTTTCACAGGTAAGAACTCACCAAATCTCTCATGTTCTTATTAAAAGTCTGTAGCTGATAGGATGCCTGTAGTTTGGTCTTCCTCTTTTCTGATAATGCCTCCAGGTTTTTCCATTGAGATGCTACTTCCTCGAGAGCAGATGAAATGACATCACTTTGGTCTTCAAACTTACTACACAGCCGTTTACCAGTTTTGGAAAGATTCTATGATGAAATAAAAAGGATTCAGATTATTTTTAAGACAGATGGACTTTTTTTCTTTTGAAGAACACCTATGGGTCTGAAGAGAATACATTGTTCATCATTATGCATACTAAATGTCTAGAAAACAAAAGATACACTACTTTAATTTTTTATTTTTTTTTATTTTGTTTTTCCAATATTCAAATTTTTTCTTTCAACAATAGAACCAGTTCCCCACGGGAAAGAAGTGGTGCAACTACCTTAGAAATAAATCACTTTATTTAAGATATGAAACAGGCCATTCCTACCTGACTGGATACTTGCAAAGATTTCACATCTTTCAGAAGACTCTCAAACCTCCTCTGAAGTGCTTCCACTTGAGGAAGGGTTTTTCCAACATCCTCTGACTTCAAAGCTATCTCCTGAAAGGGAAGAACAGAACTGGCAATCAAAATGGAAAGTTTACCATCAGATGATAACCTCAAACTTGCAGACACACAGTGACAAGTGATTTCAATAGACCTTCTGCATTGATGTCATAATGGTGGGTAAACAAGGGAACACACTGCACATACAATGCAGACCTTACATACCTGTGCAGGAGACTTGAGTGTGTATCCAAACAGTACACAAATCAGCTGTCTGCATTTGGGTGGTGTAGGTTGCAATGTTATGTGCTTGCCTCCATTGGAGGGGTCACTCTCTTATCTGTGACATCATATGCTTTAATGTCTACGTACTAGGTAAACGCATTCCAATTAGATACAACATTCCTGATGAAAACCTCAGAGTAATTCCATTACTTTGTATAAGTCACATTAATCTCCAAATCAGTCTGGAAGGACTACTGCCACATTCCAGGGCTTAGCAACTTAACATTATGAGTCCAAAATTTGTGTTCTACATTGTTTACTTAGACCTACAAATGACTGTCCAGACCCATACCATTACTACAGATCTTTGTCTCTCCACCTCCAACAACTAATTTTAGTTTTGCTCATTTATTGAAATAAACTGCAGTTACATTTATTTTAAAGATAATCTGTCAATTTATTTGTATTTTCTCTAATGACAGGCACACTAAAAAATGCTTGGAAAAGTTCTTGAACAACTTCAGGCTTACCTTTTCACTAATTTTTTCTTTTACTTCTTGGACCTCTCTGTTAAAGCTATGGATCTCTAGGGCCCGGTCCAACTTTTCTTTGTACTCTTTCAGATTCTTCTGTAAAATAGTCCACCTTCAAAAAAAATTAAGCACAAGGTTAAGGTCATGTTAGAACTACCAAACAATTTAAGAATAACCACAGATCTTTAATATATGGTCATGTGCTCCCCTGGGCCCCACTTGTCCCAAAGTCAACCACTCATTAGAGGTACCATTTTTAAGAAGCTTTGACCTCTACCCCAGTAATTTACAAAGAAATATTTCCTACATTGAGCAGGCCTCATTTATTAGTCATGGTCCCATGGTCACTAACAAAGCCTTACCCCATAACCCCATCTCAAACCAGTGTCAGAGGCTCTGCTCATAAACAGTTAACACCAACTCCTACTTCAACTATGTCTACCTTGTCAAATGTAAATATACATCACATATAGCATGGACAGAGTCAGAAACAAGCTATACTGACCATTATACTTGGCAATAAAATACATCTTGGAGAATAAACTGCCCTTTAAGATCTCATGTCACAAAACAGCACTATCTCTCAAGTGAGAGATAGTGCTTGGCACTGCTTGGCATTTAGCAAGCAGGGCTGGGGGAATATTTATTTTCTAAGAACTTTTCACAGTTTATTCCATGTTGTCATGAGCCAAAAAAATGGTCAGTTTCCCTCCAATTGCCAAACTTTCCCTCCAGATACATACATTTCATGGGAAGGAGCCTCCCAGCTTCTCAACTTTTTTTCAACCATGTTTAATAAGCATCTGTATGATTCCTTCACATATGTCATTTCCAGGCACTATAAAATAACTGTCCTAGAAGGCTAGGAAAATGTACTCAGAGATTGAAGTTTCAATTTTATACCACTCAATAGTATGTTAATGACAGAACTAAAACAACGAAAAACAACAAGGAGCAGCAATTGTTTAATCCTTACTTGTCTTCAATCTCAGCAGCCCTCTGCCGAACACTTTCAGCCATCTCTTCTGGCCCTTCCTCAAAAATCCGCTGAGCAAGACTACAGATGTTACTAATGACAGCATCATCAACAGACTTGTCCTAAAGAATGAACACAATTGCAAATGAAAGACAATACTAACCAGAATGCAAAAATGCATTGAGGTTTCGATGATGCATACTGTATATGTTTTATTCACAATAATGCCATCTTATCCCATCTTTTAGTCACTGGTAAAATGCTATCTTAAGGTGTTGGAAAAATAGTTTTGTGTTCATATGTGATCTTGGGAATTCTTGGGAAATTTGGCATTTTGATCTTTGCAGACCCCAGATTCTTGAAAATTTTTGCTTTTTGACCCATGGTGACCCGAGATGAAGGTCTT
>WURT03097570.1:0-12507 GCA_009936505.3 Holothuria glaberrima
TACGTATTCCTATATAAAAAGTGTGTGAAAACGTTAAGGGGAATCCGTTTTTTCGCCCTATTTTTTTTTCGCCCTATTGTCGACTTTTCAACAACTTCCTTCGCCCTAAGGTGGGAATTAGAGAAATATATATATATACTGAATTATGCAGCCATCATATATCCCATAAAAGCAAGGCTTGAGTCTGGCTCGATATTGTGCAGTTGTGCCATGAATTATGTAGTGAATCAATAATAAATTGTGGCCTAACATACTTGGGGTTCAGTCTCAAGAATCAAGTTAGGCCTACCCATTTTGTTGTATTATCCAGTGCTCTCAGACTGTCATGCTCTTGTAAGATTTGATATTGCTAAAAATCATACTGTATCTGACCCTGAAATGGCGTAAGTAGCAACCACCCGACAGGGAACTCGGAAAGTTTTCCTATCCATGCATGTACAGTATGCACAAATAATATTAGTACTGTAGCCATCACATTGAGAGGTGAGGTGAAAATATATAACCACCTTAATTTAAACTACACACATTTCTGTGACCCTGCGTCATTGCCAGGCCCATAGCCATACAAAGTAGTGAAGGGGGAGAACTGGCTTCTGGGAGGGGGAGGGGGCAAAAATTTTTCCATGGGAACTAAATAGTGTGTAAAAATGTATTAAGTCAACGTGAAACTTGTCTAAGGGGTAAAAAAATTTTTAGGGAGCTTTGCTTTTAGCGAAACTAAAAAACTTTTGAGGTTGGTCCAGTGCTTTCTCCCTAGAAAAGTATGACTCAAGCAGGAATACATTAGGGCATGGTAAATTGCACCTGTAGATGACTTTTCAGGCAACTACATTCTGACAGCCTACTTGCCTAAAGATGATTTCTTACAGCATTTTTTATGTAAATAAATGTGTCATAGTCACACTAGTTGGCCATAATATATCAGACCCCAGTTAAAAATGTTTTAAGTTTGCCCAGTGAGTAAAGCGAGAAACCTAGGTACTAGCTGGGGTGAAAATTGTTTAAATTTTATCACTAACTTTTATAACATTTTTGTCTTTTATGACATTCTTATTTTCCCTTATCTAGTTCCGGCAATGCTTAGCAGAAGAAGGATTACAACTTGTTCCAGGTTGTTGAACAAAGAAGACCATTCAGTCGAACTGTCAGAAGTGCAAGAACTAACTAGAGGTATGTAAAACTGAGGCTGAATACAATATTGACATGAAAAAAAAAAAATGAACATTCTACACCCATAAGTAGGTTGCCTGTGGGCCCATCTTCCATCCGAGTGGAGCTTAAGGTGAAATGTGTAATATTAAAATAAATTTTTGAGTAGGCTGTAACATGTATGTCCTGGGAGGTGGAGTCAGATTGTTCACCCCTTACTCTAACGTTAAACTCCCACACTGACATCTCTTTGGACGACTTCCGCAGACATCTTCTTTCTACACAATTCTCACATGGAAGATTCATGCTCTAGACAATCCCTACCAAGTCCATTCCCATCTGTTACAGTATTCCAGCAGACATTCCCCCTTCCCCCTCCACACACACACACATGCACATACACACACACACACACAGAAAGATTGGAAATTGTTCAGGGTGGGAATTTTCTGGTGTGGGAACTGTTCTTGGGCGTAGGGTGGTCATCTTGGAGGTTGGAACCAGTTTATATTCAGTTCCCTCTGAGTGAACTACTGAAAAAGTGTTTAATTATTGGTTGTTATCATTTCTTACAGTATTAGATGGCCATCTTCAACAGCTGTCCACTCCTGGTATGTTTAAGGTCTTCTTTTTTGTACCCTTTTTCTCATTTGGGGAACAAATATGAAAGTAAAAGAGGACTAATACAACCTTCTGGTCTTCACATGGACTACCCTCATTCAAATTTCATTTTCTTCATTAATGTACACTTCTTATCTAAAGATTTGCATTACATTAATAATAATGTTTTGAGCCATCCTTGCTGACTTTTCTGTATTAGTGAGTAATCCTTTACTGGGAACAGTACCATTCTGCTCTCAAGGAAGACAGATTTTTCAATATTTTAAATTTTCTGCAACAAAATCCCCAAATGTGCAAGTTTTCCTCAACAAAATTCAGGATTTTCAAAGTGTGTTCAGTGAAAGTCCAAAATTTTTGGCACCCTTGTGCCAAAATTTTTTCGCTTTCACGATCATTCTTGCAACCTGTCACCTTTATCCATGCTTTGGGTTGCTGGCCCCTCCTCCCATCAAGACGCTTGGCACCCCTCCTCCTCATGTGGCAGACTTTTGTGTCACTGCTGGATAATGGCAAGGTTGAATGGCTTCTGGCAGAAATTTGTCAAGGCATTTTAGCCAAACAAAATAGGAATCAAAACCACAACTTCGAAAGTAAAGCCACCATGAGAATTATCTAGGAGGGCATTAAGGCTGTTATGGCCTTCAGTGTTCGTTGATTAAACTTAGTTTTAAGGTACACCAAGGGAAAGTTAAAGGGCCAGACAGCCATGGGACCTGTTTTCCTTCCCCCTCCCCTCTCCCATTATTTTGAGCCCTGAGTAAGCAGGGTTCCTTCACAGAAGGGAAAATGGGAAAAGTTTTGAAAAAGTCTGGAATTTTATCCTGTTCTTGAAAATTCTGGAATTTTGAGTATTTGGTCTGGAAAAATTGCCATATGGCCTTGAAATTTGAAAACCTTGCACTTGCGGTAGTTGCAATCATGTTTAGTATGTATCCATGCTAGGTAAACACATAAGAACAAAGGCCATTTCTTTTTCTTGTGTACGTAATTCTTTATTTTTTCAGTACTAAAAATGTCCATTTTAGCCTTGAAAATGTCTGGAAAAAGTCTTGAATTTCAGTACTTCAAAAGTGTGGGAACCCTGAACTGTAAGCTAGGATGGTACATTAAAATGCAAAGCAAAGATAGGACTCACTGTTATTATTATTTCCAAGCATTTAAAAAGGGCTTTCCACCAAGACCGAAGGGCTGTATAAATGTAAAAATTACACCTTAAATACTAAGAAAAAAACACTAAACAAAGAAAGATAAAAAAGTTGTGTATTACTTTCAACAGAAGTAAAGTCATATTTTTTAAAATTATTCCAGAAACATTCATCCAGAGCTGGAACAATGGAAGTCAGGGCCTATCCTCTCGTCTTTCATCAAAACAGTCCGGTGATGTTATTCCCCATGAGTCTGATGCTCGACACTTTTCAACTGTCACGGCTGAAAAGTCCTCAGAAAGTCAAAATATTAGTACTGCATATGGAAACTACAATGTTGAGGCTGAAAGGTCAGGTGAAAGGTTAAAGGTCATCCCTGACAATAGCAACCAGGTTAAAGAATCCAATCAAAGTGATCATGTTACAACATCAAATCAGCTCCAGGGAAAGGAAAAGAAAAAAAAAGAATCAGCAGTAGTTGGAGTTGGCAATAAACTTAAAGGTTTCACATCAAAGGAGGTACAATCTCGAGCTGAGGCAAAATTAGTAAAACAGCAGAAGACTCCCTCTACATCCAAGCCAGATGAAAGAGCCGTTAAGAATGTCAGTAAGACAGATTCTACCAAAGCTAAAGTTGGCAAGAGCAAAAAAGTCACGAAGGATGGAAAATCATCACTTTCTAAAGATTCTAGAACCAGTGAGGTTAAACCGAACTTAAAGGAAAAGAAAACTGAAACAATATCCAAAGAAGCAAAAGTCAAGGGTAACAAAAGTCAACAAACCAAAAAGAAGGGAACGAAAGAAGAAGTAAAATCAAGTGATAAGAAATCAAAAACTAGCAGCAAGACCAATGAACAGACAAAGAAGAAAAGTAATAGTAGTGTAAAGCCATTAGAAATAACAAAAGAACAAAAGGTCAAAGTAGGTCAAAGAACTGAAGTTGGGGATAAATCTCCAAGAGGGAGTAAAGCTCAGAAAAGTGAAACCACAACCAAATCATACGGAAAGAAACTGGTCCTGATGGTACCAGAGATTATGCCATCAAAAAATACAAATGATGTAAGGAAAATGATAGAACATCTAAAAAGAATGTATCTACATAGGCCAAAATTTGTCAAGTTACAACATAATCAAAGTGCAATTTCAAAGTCTGTGACAAGGAAAGTGGAAACAAAGTTGACCAAAAAGTCTAGATTATCAAGTAGCCCTAGAAAACAGCAAACTGATAGTAATAGTCAAGTGAGTGGTGTCCGGTCTGGCAATCTGTCACATGACTTCAAAACTGTTTCCACAAAGGAACCTGTTTCGTCTAGTTCTTCAGTGTCTCTATCTAGTCCTGTCAACCACATAAAGGAAAGTCATCAGACAGAGAAATTAATGTTAACACCAGAAAGAGTTGAATGGTCAGAAAATATTTCCAGTGAAGCTTTGACACCAAAGGATGACATAGTTGCTTCTCCAAACAAAAAGAGGTCAAAGAAGAGTGAGAATCGACCTGGTCGGAAGAAGAAACCACCTCATGCTAATCCAGATCATTACATTATCCCCTTCTTAGACACGTGTGCATTTAAAGACAAGGTAAGATGATTGTATGTCGTTGTGCTGAAGTTACAAGTGAAATCAGTAAGTTGGACATGCTCTATCCCATGTGAACACAATATTCTTTGAAGCCTTTTTCACCCTGTATGTGATATAATACAACCTGATACAACAAAATCAAAAGGTTGCCTAGACTTTCACAGCTCTTGACCTTCCTTCATCACTCTTTCATAGATGCTAAGTCATGTGATCTAACAAAAGATAATCCTATCACGTGATTAGACTCATGAATATACCACATGGCGACAAGCATTTAAAGTTGAAAAGTTTCCATCTCAATTTGATTGCATTGTAGTGTATTGTGCACTGTGTAAGTTTCAAAGTGATGACACCATTGCAACTTAATCTATTGCCACGTTATGTCGCACCCAGTTTGAAAGGGCTTTCACCCTATCAGAATTGTTTTTCAAAATCAAATGCTTTATTTTGAAAGAGTCATTTTTCTTGGTTATGGCAGTTTTATCAAATCAGAATTTGATGAAATACAATTGGACTTGTAAGCAAGTGTTAGATGACTTCAAAGTCTGGTGAATGTCATCTGTGGTCATCTTTGTACAGTATGTGGTGTGAAATAGTGGGTAAAAAGTCTCTTTTAATAACCTGTAACACTGACTTATTCAGATGTTTTGACTGGGCCTTACCATTTCATTTTGTAGTTTCTTTCAACACTTTTCATTTTCATTCGCAGATGGACTATGCTCAGGCAGTCTTCGATGTTGTTTCTTATAGGGGTACTATTAAAGATATCAGAGTTTACAATATTATGCTGGAGGGATGGGCTCAAAAGGTATGCTGAAAACAATTTTAATTATGCTAATGGAACAGTCCATAGAATTGACTGGTTAAATACCTAAATGACTAAACCATGTGCCTCTTCAAGGAAGATTTGTTAAAATCCTGGGTAGCATCATACCAAGAGCTTAAAGGGGCTTATTGAGTTGGTTCACAAAATCCATAATTTTTTCCACACCTGTAGAGATTTTCTCACGTCTTGATGGTAAATGGTCAAACTAAGAGATTCTGCACATCTGACACACAACTGAAATGGCAGTAATAGGGTAAATAATGACTGAAATCATTTACTACAACTTTGTGACCAGACACTTTTTACCATAAGGTAGTAATCATATGCAACCACTGTCCACAAAAACTACAATTTCTCACATTTTGATATTAAACTATAGGAAGTGATGCATTAGTAATGAGGCTAATTAGAAACATTGTTATACAAAAATTTCCTTCAAACTTGTCACAAAATAATCAATATCAACTCAATGAGTCCCTTTAAAAGATTTTCGCTGTACTTTGGCTTGACCGCTTAGAAACTGTACTAAAAGTCTGCAACATGTTGAATTTTGAACATATAACCTGTTGCCTGAGTACTTGGCACTAGTATTTGAGATGGATTTTGAAATGAAACATGAATAATTCATTAGTACTACTTTTAAAGCTCCTGCAGTTGTAGTGAATTTGTGCATTTAAAATTCCAGCGTTAGTGTGATTACGAAAAGGCACAAAAGCAATTATCAACTTTTCATGTACTTATAAAAAAAAATAGGTCAGTTGGATTTTGCTTTATTTATCTGAGGTAGAGTAGTATCCACCATGTTGCTATGCTAACATAGTCACAAAAGAATGACCTGTTTGGCACAGGTTGTATCAGCATCATTTCCAAAGCAGTTAAAGTTTTTTTTTTTTTTTTAGGGAAGAATTGATGCAGTGAAGAAGATGTTTGTTACTATGGCAGAGAGTGGAGTCAAACCAGATATCAATTCATTTGGAGCAGCTCTAGAATGTCTTGGCAGGTAAAATGTTTCTTACTTTTTGTGCTTGTCAAGTCTTACAGGGTGTTTGGGCTCAGCATGTCAGCCTAAAGTTCAGTATAGTGAAGATTTCTATACTTCTCCTCTAATACAAAATGAATCAATAAATGAAATGGAAATGGACTGAAGTAAACTTACACCTCTTGAGAAGTTCCTGAATCAAGGTTTTATTCTTTGAGCTAAAATGCTTTTTTTTTTTTTTAATAATTCCAGTGTACTGTATATTTGTAAGCCAGAGCTGGAAAAAATGTTCATTTCCCATGAAGAGAGTAAAATTTTCCACAATTCTTTTGGTATTTTCATGTACAAAAACATGACATTTCCCTCCAATCACTAAAATGTCACTCCAAATGCCCAAATTTCTCGGGAAGGAGCCTCCCAGCTTCCCAGCTTTTTCCACCCATGTTTGTTAGCAATTAGGCATATGGTGTGGTATATTTCACTTGTTGCAAAAAGAATATAAAGCAAACCTTCTGAAAAGATGAAAATAACTTTCTATCAATTTCTCCAACAGGGTTAAATCTGTTGACAAACATTTAGCAAAACGATGTATTGAGGACTTGGAAGAAGCTGGGTATACTTTAGACAATGTTATGCTTAACTATAAATTCAAAAAAGATGGAAGGGAAGTGGTTCTGAAGGTGATTCAAGCAATACTTCCAGATTTTAAGCATCCCCCAGCCCCAGTCCGAGAGCAGTGTGATCTAGTTGTGGTGAAGGGGTTGTATGATGCAAATAGCAAAGGCATGGTAAGTATTGACATTGAGTTGTGTAAAATTGACAGCACTCTGTGAATCTAATGGCTACAATTGCTGAAATATCTCAGTGATAATAATTTGAATCTTTTTTCAGTTAACGATAGAGTATTCACTGCTATTCTTCATTGTAAGCTTTTAAGCTTTTTCATTTTTATTGTGTCGTTTCTATCAGGGATATCCTACATGGATCAGAGCTTTGTTTGGAAAGCAGGAGTACCCTCATCCCTTCACCCTCCCAACCCCTCTCCCCAACCAGCCATAATTCATTGAAGTCACAAACTTGAATTCCTGAATTTAAAACCTAGCAATTCCATACCACTCTCTCACTCAAATACTGAGGCCTGGTAGGAAGGGGAATCCAAGCTAGTCAGTTGGGGGCAGTGTGTTACTTTTGGCCAAATTCAACTGATTCCAACATTTTAATAATGGCCTAGTCGGATGCCTTTGATTAAAGTTATGTAAAAAAGGAACTGCAGGCATTGCCACTTAAAAGCATAAACTTGATACAGCCACCAATACCAACCTTGATACTCCACAAACAGACTGGGAGGGGTAGAAAGGGTATGATGTGGGTGGGGAAAAGGAATATGCATGGCGTCTTTTAAAATGTAATTTATTCAAGTAGTAACTTGGGTATTCTTGTTCCTGCAGAATTCAGTAAAGCCACTATCTGATATATTTAGTGAAGATAAATTCAAGGAGAAGTTAAGCCTCCAGTGGAAGACAGAAGAAGATGAATGTATCTGCATCAAGTCAATTGAAGAGGAGACAAATCCCAGTCATCAAGTGATGGAGAAGGTGAGTGTAGGTGTCAGTAAGAGGGTGAAGGTGGAGAGGGGGGAGTGTGCCCCCAGTTCTGGAATGGGGTATCCATCCTGCAGCTAAGTGGGTTAGGTGTCATTGACTTCTGAATGTTGCAGAACATACTAAATGCCCCCTCCCTATGTACCTACATTGTCGTTACTGTGAGATAAACATTTTTTAAAATCAGGAAAATAACACCAGCTCAGGAAGTGACACTTGTGTTTGGCAAACAGCTGATTGTATATATGCCATTGTCCTGGATTCAGACATTTGGACATGCTTGAATTGGAAGTGACTAAATTGAGCATCATCTCTTATCGTTAACGAATTGCAACTGTATATTGTCTCTGAAAATTCTCTTGGAGGATAAACCTGTTAAGTAGACTCTCACAGTTGATGATATTTTTTAAAACTGACAGGAACTATACATTAAAAGCTTTAAATGGCTCTTGGGCATGAATATAGCATCAGTGTTCTCCACAGGTCCATACTTTGTCCGGGCGCTTGTCCCTGATTTGGCAGATAAAACCGATCATAGCCCTGGGGGAGGGGTCTGAGAGGAGGAGGTCCCCTCCCCCTTTCAAAAACTTTTTGCTCACATAAGGTGGGCTAGATGCAAAATGGTGCAAAATGAGGTGCTAAATTTGAATTGAACAATTCAAATGTTACTAAAAAAAGTGAAAGCAATATTATAATACTTACAAAATGACTAGTGGAGAACACTGAGTATAGATACAACACTGTCTAGTGGAAATATCATTTGGAAATGTGATGTTAGGTCAAATTGAACGAATTATGAACTGACACCAGTGTGGCATAGTGACCATTGTAGAGTCGTCTCTTATTGGAAAGCATTTTTTTCTGAAAGGGGAGTGGCACCCCCTCCTCAAGGATGGCCCACAAATGATGCAATCAGCATCCATGCAAGGGGCTCTTCAATAACAAAAAAGAAGTTCCCCTACCCCATTTCAAGCCTGTCTCACTCTGACACCTTACATGGTGAGGTAAACCCTCAATCTAACCATAGTGATAATCTTTTATCTTTTTTCTCCCTTCAATTTAGAGAAAAATTTTATCAGAACACAAAGCTATGTGGAAGAGAGCATTATCAAAGGCATTGGAACTTCAGAAACAGAAAAACAATGTGAAAAGTGAGTTTCTAGTTTTGTGTTGTCTTTAAAGGGGCTCATTGAGTTGATATCAATTATTTTGTGATGAGTTAGAAGAAAATCATTGCATTATAATGCTTCTAATTAGCCTCATTACACATATATCATTTTCTGTATTTACCAGAAATGTGAAGAATTGTAGTTTTTATCTACAGGGTTTGCATATGATTAATACCAAATGGTAAAAAGTGTCTGGACACAAATTTGTAATAAATGGGTTTAATCATTATTTACCCTATTACTGTCATTTGAGATGTGTGTCAGATGTGCAGAATCTCTTAGTTTGACCATTTACCATCAAGATGAGAGTAAATCTCAACAGGTGTGAAAAAATCAAGAATTTTGTGAACCAACTCAATAAGCCCCTTAAATGAAATTAAACAAGCCACCCCTCTGTGTAGAAAGTCCATTATACTGTTATTTTTAATAGGGTTATGACTAGACCACAGACTTAAATACATGGACACAGGGTCACATGACCAAAACGGTCACCACCTTTCGAACAAATTTAGGCATACCAAGATGGCCGCAGGGCTACTACAATTTGCCCAATTTGACGATGAATCTGCAGCATTTCAGACAAAATACAAATATCAATGGAAGAACAATGTCACAATCCTTCACCCTCCTTGCTGAATTCGACCTGAACTTGCATTCTTTCTAAAAAATTACAAGTTTCTCACACAATCTGTCAATACTGTGCCACTGGAGCAAGTCCAAACTTTTACACACAAGAACATAGCAGGCGGCCATCTTGGTACGCCTTTTTTTCCACGGACGGTGACAACAACTTACGCATAGGACGGTGGCACCTGTGGCCGTACCTTAGTGTTAGCCTAGCCTATATGCTCTGTCCATGTATAAGAAGTCCGTGGACTAGACTTAAGTCATTGGTTTGAGTCTACACTATTGCTCAAACATGAAAACTCCTCCAGAATTAGTGAGCCCCTTTGCCATGTACTGTCCCCAGCCAGCGCATAGTTCATTGCAAAACCATGAATGTTTCAGGCTCATAAATGATGAGAGAGTAACAGTGTGCTATCATGCTTTGGGGCAGGCAAGACTTAGTGGTGATTATTTTACATGTATAGACCCTAAGGAGGTGGGCTTACACAGAAAATATGGTGGCCTACACACTGCAATTTTGAATTTAGCTTTTAAATTAAAGTAAGAAATGAGCAAAAGATACATAGAAAATTATGTTTAAATTTCTCACTTCTGAATTCTTCTCAGGGACTGAAATTTCATAAACAACAATGTGGACTGGATTCACAACTTGTTGCAACATTGCTACTTATGTTTACAAACTCACTGTAATTGTCATCAATTGTAAACTTAAAGACAGACAGCTATAAATCCAAGACTTGTTTCCCAAACCTTGTACACAAGATATTTGAAGATAGGAATTATGGACATCTCGCACTGCCTGACACAGCCCATCACTGCCCAACATGACCTGTCACCTCCCTGAACTACCCTCCTATACAGAAATGAAAAAAACACGACAAGAATTACTTTTTCGGCAATGAATCATAGAAGAGACATTCTGTTTAATGATTTGGGTCAGGTCATTCACTTGTTAAGTCACTTAGTGACCCTTCTTTTACAAGATGTACCAAGTCACTCTAGTCTAGTCATTTGCAGACTCAGGTCACTGGACAATTTTGTGGATGAGCTTCTCAGGTATTTTAAGGAGAATCTTCTCTGAGGTACTGATTCAAGTCACAACTTGGTATTACTCAGCCACTCTGTTTATTTCATGCATTCCTTTCATTTTCTTTCAACAGCATTTAGTCAGACCAGACAAATAAAAGAACATGTCTATCCATTTATGACATTATTAAGGGATGAAGATTTTGTGCAGCTGATGCTGGAATCTCTTCCAAAATTTGCGGCTACCTCAGAGGGTATTGGTACCCTTCATCTAGCAAGAGAGCTTGGATCAAGGGTCTTTCAAAGATATATTATCAGAAAGAAGAGAAAGAGTCAGGTGGCTGACAAGGTAAATAGATCACTGTAGTGATAAGTAGTTCATGAATAGTGCCATCAATTTTATACACACCTTTACAAGACTGGGTACAGGCATCTTTTTGAATCAATAAATTGCCATGGTGTATTTATTTTCCAGTGGTGTTCCAGAGGGGCCTTGTGTGAAAGAGGACTAAGGTCAATCCATATCCACCAAACCTGATAGCAATACCCCATTACTAACTCGGGATATCTTATTTTAAAGATTGAATACTTTTGTTAAGGCATACCTACAATTCTCCTCAAGGTGACAGAATTTAAGGTTAAGTGGGCACATTGCTCCAGAATCTTTTCATTATTCTTTATTATTATCCTGTTTGTCCTTGAAATGTGATGCTCTTAGAATGATTCATTATCTTTCCATGTAAATCCAGCATAAACTATGCCATGTGTAGGGTAAAGCAAAAAAGTTACAACAAATATTTCATTCAGCAGGGTCAATATCATAAAGATTTATAATACTATGTCTGAGCAATGTGCTGCAATGATATCACAGATTTCTAATCATGTACTGTGTCTATGATGAAACTTACATTTCTTTGGTGAAACAGAAAAAGGTTCTTCATAATTTTTAAATCATGGAATGTATAGTCCCTGGCAAATCCCTTTTAGTAGTAATACAGGCTGGTAATGTCTTCTTTGTAGACACTAACCCCTTACAGAAATATATAATCAAGACAAATCATGGGCAAGCTTATGTAGGGAAGGAGGTCTGCAATGTTTTCCCAACTGACTGCAGTATAAAGTTAAAAGTTTATAAATAAAGTTATAAATAGAGTTTGCATAAATATATGAAGTAGACATAGAAGTACAATTTAAATAAAAAATATGCAAGAATAGAATCAAATATAAACATTGAGATTTGGGATGTCAACATTCATGAAAAGTTCAACCTCCATTGAAATCTAGAATAAATATAAAAACATTTATAAATATTACAATTAAAGGAAATATATTTACAAAAAAACGTGACTATCACAAACTCAGAAATGGAATGTTTAACATTTACCAATATCAGAGATACAAATATATCTATTGTTAGATAATTATGTGATCTTTATAAAGGTATCCCTGGATGGACTCAAAAGAATGCTTAAAAACTGTGATTCTATATTTTGGTACGATTGAGAGAAACTTTTTAGCTATGGCTAAACATGTTGAATAGCCAGCTTTAGTTATTTAGGGCCCTAGACCACAGACTTCTTATATATATGGACATAGCATATAGGCTAGGCGAACACTAATGTACGGCCACAGGTGCTAGCATCCTATCCGTAAGTTCTCGCCACCGTCTGTGGAAAAAAAGGCTTAGCAAGGTGGCCGCCTGCTTGCTATTGCTCAAGTGGTACAGTATTGACAGATTGTGTGATAAACTTGTAATATTTTAGAAAGAATGCAAGCTCGGGTCATA